>JAFEMH010006869.1:0-109901 GCA_022495995.1 Adenophora triphylla var. japonica | reverse complement strand
CACAAAAGCATGTATGCCTCACTAGCTATCGATTGCACTATAGGTTGTTGAGCTAAATTATTGGTATAAACCTCAAACAGCAGGAGCATTATAAAGTTAAGGCAATTATATACCCCTGTCCTGGTTCGTCCCAAAATAAATGTCGCGTTTCCAACTAAGGAAAGTGACGTAGTGCAATTATAGCATTGTACAAACTAGTAAAACACATTCCTTAAAAACGTTGACAATGTTGTGAAAATCACGCCCACGCAGCGGAAAACGGACCGAAGCTAGGAGAAGAAAAATAAGCAGACAACACACACATGAAAAGTAAATCACACACAAAGGAACACGCAAGAATGTTAACCCGGTTCGTTGCAACGACAACTACGCCCTTTTTCCTGGGGGCGCTACCAAGCCAAAAATATTCACTATAATATTCTCAGAGGTTGTTTACAATCTCGCACAATTTGCTTTCCCCAGGCTATCACATGTATTTATATGGAACCACAAATCAAATCCTAGTAATAAAAGGATTCCTACTTAAGAAAGTATTCTTCTTTTCTCCACAAGATCTTCCAAACCCCAACTCCCACAAGGAAACACCAATCAAGAGGAAATCTGGTCATAAAGTAGGAAACAAAATCAACCCAGATTCCGTAGCCAGAGCCGCGCCGCCTTTCAGCCTCTGCTAGGCGCGCCCGCGCCTACGCCCGCAAAATCGCAACGCCTCATTCGAATCCTCCAGTCCGCGGTCGCGCACGAGCCTAGCGCGGCCGCGCTCATGCACCGTAAACCGCCCCGCGATTTTCCTTCATGATTTTGACTCCAATCCCAACAATCTCCCACCCGGAGACAAACCATCCATGATACCCTCTTTCAAACAAACAAATCTCGCCACTGCCGCCTATTGCGTTGGTACGCGCCCGGCCTCTTGTCTAGTTATCCAAGTGAATTGAAGCCGAGCAACGCTTCAACATAACTGTTTGGTTCTACCATGCTCCGAGTCTTCATTCCGAATGATCCTCCCCGCACATCCCCGCTCACTCGCTTGCTAACTATCGATCCCGAATGCCGCTAATCCACGTGCCCCACACAATCACAAGCTTGGAACCTCAGGTGTTCTTTGCAACCCATCGCATCACCGTTCTAGATCTCGCTCCCACGCTGACCAAATTGGTATCGCGTCGGCCGACTTCATCACCCAATTTTCTATCAACATACCGTTTAGTGAAATTTCTCCCACCACGGCGATCTCGGCCACCACCATTCATCATCGGGACGCGCCTTCGTTTCTAACGACTCACGTTGCATGTGGTATACAACATATTTTCCACGCCGCCACGAGCCACCAAGCTAGCTCCGCGGTTTACCTTCCATGTCCCACAACCGAAGGTCACCACACAACCCTCCTCATCAAGTTGCCTTATGGAAATCAAGTTCCTCTTCAAATCCGGAATATGTCGCACATCACGTAGCCGTAAAATGGGCCCCATCCGTTGCTTGACCCGAACAACCCCTTTCCAATGACCTCGACAGATGATCGCTTCCCAAGCCGAACAACCCCAAAATCACCCTAACATATCGCTCCATTCTTTCGCACTAGCGCATTTAATGAAACGTCGAGCCCGAATCCAAAACCCACGAACTGCTGAATCAAGCTCCCACCCAAGATTAATACGTCCGCCATCTCTTCAAAGAACATTCAATTCCTTCGCCCGCCCGACCGCTTCGGACAACTTCTCCTAAAGTGCCCCTTCTCCCCACAATCGTAGCAAGTAATCACCTTCGCCGCCTCTTACTCTTTTCACCGACATTTACTGCTAGCCCCGATGTCCCACCCTTGCTCTTCCTACGAATTTCTTCGCCAAGAATCACATCAACGACATCCGAAAACTTCAACTTCACTTTTCCCGCTGAAACGTTAATCGCTATCGCAGCCGTATCCCCAACTTTCCCAAGCAAAGAAGAAAGTAAAATCAACGCTAAGTATTCTCATCATCAAGAGTAATGTACCACTAAGACATTGGGTCGCAGAGATTTGAATTCACTTATATGCTTTGTTGCCGACATGCCCTCCACCATCCGTATGCTCAATGCCTTCCTCATCGATGAGCCTTTATTCGCCGCCGACGGTGCCTCGTACATGCTCGCCAACATCTCGCAACATCTCCACGGTAGTCTTCGCCTCCAAAACATTCTTCGCCACATCCTCGTCAACGTCGCCTAACAAGCCCTAACGCTTCCGATCCAAGATTTCGAATTTTGCTTCCTCTACGCCATCCGGCTTTTCTTTAATGGTAGATACAAATCCTTGTTCCATAGAACATCCTCGATTTGTGTCTTCCAAAAATTGAAATCCGTCCCATCAAACTTTTCGATCAACACCACCTTATTCCCATCCTCCAAAGCTCCCAAGAAATCCATAGCAAAAGACACCCCAAGCAATGATTCGACAAAACCAAAAGCTCTGATACCAGTTGTTGTGAAAATCACGCCCACGCAGCGGAAACGGACCGAGCTAGGAAGAAAAATAAGGGCAACACACACGAAAAGTAAATCACACACAAAGGAACACACAAGAATGTTAACCCGGTTCGTTGCAACGACAACTACGTCCGGGGGCGCTACCAAGCCAAAATATTCACTATAATATTCTCAGATGTTACAATCTCGCACACTTTGTTTCTAGGCTACCACATGTATTTATAGGAACAAGAAATCAAAACCTAATAATAAAAGGATTCCTACACAAGAAAGTATTCTTCTTTCTTCACAAGATCTTCCAAATATTACTCCCACAAGGAAACACCAATCAAGAGGAAATCTGATCAAAGTAGGAAACAAAATCAACCCAGATTCGTAGCGCCGCGGCCGCCTTCCAAGTTAGCGCGTCCGCGCTACGCCCGTAAAATCCAACGCCTCATTCGATCCTCCAAATGCGGTCGCGCACGAGCCTAGCGCACACGCGCCACGCACCGTAAACCGCTTTCCGCGATTTTCCTTCATGATTTTGACTCCAATCCCAAATACAAGTCAATCGCGACATTTATTCCAAGGAGAGAGTAGTAAATTAGAACATTATCTACTCAAATTTCGTAAAAATGCAAACCTTCGATTGCAATCTCTTATGCTATGCCGGCTACCTTCTTGTTTATGGTGAACTTTGCATGGTTTTAAGATCGTTATATTAATGTTTTTATAATATTCTTTCAAATTGTTCGAAGTTTGAAAAATGATTATCCATGTATTATTTATTTATATAATCTTCTGTCTCGAAAAGAATATACCTACTTTCCTTTTCTTTTCTGGTAAAGTAATCCAATTTCTAAATTTGCAATACTTATAGTTTGATTTCAAGAAGGTACAAGCAAGTAAAGGATCATATTATGTCTTCTATCATTATAAAAAAGAGAGAGAAAACCCGCATTTCCTGGATTATGAATTAGACGAAGGAAGTAGTGAACTTTTGATCCTATGTAGGGTGCCAGCAACGGAAATTTTGCTCTTCCTACTTTTTGTCATTACTACGAATAGACTTTTGAGCAATTATTTTTGGTTGATTTAATTATCCTATTGAAATGTAAAACTTGTTATTGATAGTATTGTTGATGATGTATCAATTACAAGCTTTTAGATTTACATTACTATAATTAATTAACTTATAGTTATTGCTCAAAGTTTATTCGTAGTAGCATCAAAGGAAGTAGGAAGGTCATTTTGGGACGGAGGGAGTATAATTCTTAGTTTGATATCTGAATGTTGCATAATATCCTATTAAAGAATTAATAAAACGCTTATAGTGGCCAAAAACATATTATCTTTAAAGAAAGGAGTGCAGTCAAAGGTTTTACTGTTGAGATTTTTTTTTTTTTTTTTTTGAGAAAAGATAGAATGGTATGTTAAAGTTGAAATATATATAAGATGTGAAGTTATGAGAACACTGATCCAGTACATATAAAGACTTTAAAGTGTTTGGGTAAAAGTATTTTTGTATTTTAAGAAACTTTGTTGCTGGTAAATGCCATATTAATATTTTGGTTTTTGTGACAATCTCTCTTAATTTCTCTTTTCCAAAAAAATTAAATAGGAAAGTTAGTATTGAAGTTAATTTAGATGAAGGTCAATTTTTATTTGTAAGAACCAAAGGCTTTGAGATATACTTTATTTTGAACAAGGTTTATAAACTGTTCTTCCCCTTTTGTCATCTAATTTGGTCATATGTCTTGTGTTTCATTAACTGTTGGTTTAGGGACCACAGAGCATGGAGGGATCAGTACTCATCACATCAACAATCTAGATCTGTATCTCCATACAGTGACCGGTATCGCAACTCCTTTAGGCGATTTAGTTCTTTCTCTCCGCCTCTTTCTCAACGAGCCTCAAGTCAGAGTCCATATGCTGACTATGTTCGCGACAGATCAGCAAGCTCGTGGAGGAATTCGAGAAGCCCACCCGGATCTCTTTCTCGATCTTATAGGTATTGTATTTAGGATTATTTGGTTAGTTATTTATATACACACATAGTGAACACAGACACAAACACATGTATGTTCTCACCGTCTATGTTTCTAAAATCACAAGACTTATTTCTTAGTTTGATATCTTAATGTTGCATGATATCTAGTTAAAAAACGAATAGAAAACTAATATATCGCCAAAGAAAGATATCATCTTCAAAGAAAAGAGGCCAGTCAAAGGTTCTATTGTTGAGATTGTTTGAGAAAAGATAGAACGGTACAAAAAAGTTGAAGATATAAGAGATATGAAGTTATGAGAATACTGACCAAATAATCATGATGGCTTTAATTTGTTATGTTGAAAGTATTGTTTATTTTTAGAAAGTTTGGAGCTAGTACAGGCCATGTTAATATTTGGATTTGTGTGACGATCTCTCTGAGATATACCTTATTTTGAGTAAGGTTTTTGAAATATTCTTCCCCTTTCGTCATCTAATTTGTTGTATGTCTTGTTTTTCCTTAACTACTGGTATAGGGACCATGGAGCATGGGGGGACTGTTACTCACCCCGTCAACCATCCAGATCCATATCTCCATGCAGTGACCGGTATCGCAATTCCTCTAGGCGACCTAGATCTTTCTCTCGGTCACTTTCTCAACGATCCTCAAGTCAGAGGGATTGTTATCAGAGTCCATATGACGAGAATTATATCCGCGGCAGGTCAGAAAGCTCGTGGAGGGAAACGAGAAGTCCGCCTGGATCTCCTCGATCTTATAGGTATTGTAGTTTGGATGAATTCGTCAGTTAGTTATACACATACATAGTGAGACACACAGACAGATATACATGTAGGTTCTCATTAGCTATTGATTGTATTGTAAGTTGTTGATCTAAATAGTTGGTAAAACACAAAAAAGTGCATAGAATTACCAATGAAATCATGGGGAAACAAACCTCATACATTAGGAACATTATAAAGTTAAGGCAGTTATATAGTTTTTTTTTTTAATAGAAAAGGAAGTTATATAGTAAATTAGAAACGCCAAGTAAAATATCATCAAATATCTTCTATCTATCATCACAAACGGAGAAAGAAACCAGCATTTCCTGGATTATGAATTAGACAAAGGAAGTAGTGATCTTTTATGCAGCGCAATGGAAAATTAGTAAAGCATGATGTCTAAGTTTTCACAATCACAAGGCCTATTTTATTCATAGTTCGATATCTTAATGTTGCATAATATCCAATTAAAGAAAGAATAAAAAGCTTATAGTTTACCAAAGAAAGTTACCATCTTCAGAAAAAAGGCCTGTCAAAGGTTTTAGTGTTTTACTGTTGAGATTTTCTGAGAAAATATAGTATGGTACATAAAATTTGAAGGAGAAACGGATGTGAATTTATGAGAACGCTGATCCACTACTTCATAGATGCTTTAAGGTGTTTGGGTGAAAGTGTTTTGTATATCCATTTTCCAGAAACTTTGGAGCAGGTAAAGGCCATGTAAATACATAGATTCTATTGGATTATGGAGTCTAAACCAACATGAGAACGAAGGGGGAGAAGAAGTCTAAACAACGGAGGAGTTCGAGACAAGATAGGAATGTTCAAGGAGGAGAAAAAGGGAGCAAAACCAGCCAAGGATATTGGCACGGCCGCGCGTTGGTTTATGCACGGCCGTGCAGAATCAATTTTGAGGAGCAGCAGGTTTGGACTGTTTTGCACTGCCGTGCTCAAATAGACGCGCTGCCGTGCAAAGACCAAAAATCTACCAGATTTGTTTTCCTTGGTTTCCTTATTCTGAACAGATTATTTTCTTGTTGGACAAGGTTTAGGGCTTCTTGTACACCTACATAAACATAGTTTCGACCTAGAACACATTGTAGCACATATTAAGAGAATAATTAGCTTATTCCTGGCTTGGCATCGCCCCCGGACGTATTTGATTAGTTCAAGGAACCGGGTAAACAATTCCTTGTGTTTATGTGTGTTTTTCCATATATTTGCTGTTTGTGGGTGTGTTTGAGATACATTAATTTGAGTAAGATTTTTGAACTGTTCTTCCCCCCTTTTGTCATCTAATTTGTCCATATGTCTTGTTTTTCCTTAACTGCTGGTATAGGGACCATGGAGCAAGGAGGACCATTACTCACCACGTCAACAATCAAGATTCATATTTCCATGCAGTAAACGGGATTGCAAGTCCTCTAGATGACCTAGATCTGTCTCTTGATCACTATATCGACAATCCTCAAGTCAGGGGGACAGTGGTTAGAGTTCATTCGACGAGTATTATGTCCGCGACATATCAGCAAGCTGATGAGGAAAACGAGAACTCCGCCTTGATCTCGTTCTCGATGTTACAGGTATTGTATATACGATAAATTGGTCAGATATTTTTGCACACACACATAGTGACACACAGTTACATAAACATGTATGTCCTCACTTGCCATCGATTGTACTGTAAGTTGTTGAGCTAAATAGATGTTAAAACACGAAACTTTTGCTTAAAATTACCAATGAATGATGTGGAAACAAACCTCAAAATTTAAGGCGATTAAGTGTAAAACACGAAACTTTTGGTGACCATAAGGTCACGGGTTCGAACCTTGGCGAACAACCTCTTGGCAATTGTCAGGAGAAGGCTCTAGCAAATGGTTCCCTCTCCCAACCCCCGCTTGGCGTACCGGGGTTTGCCCTTTTTTGCCCTTTTATATGTAAATTATAACATTTTCTGTACAATTTGTCTTACAATGTGAACCTTGGATTACAATTTGTCTTACAATTTGTCTTACAATGTGAACCTTGGAATACAATTTGTCTTACAATATGAATGGTTCAAGTCCAAGTAACATTAAATTTAATCCTTTTAAGTTGACTTTTGTAGTTAATAGTTAGAAGGAACATAAATGCATTAGGTGGTTGGCAGTATTTGGGAGGGAGTGGAGAGCGTGAACTATTGTGTTTGATGAGGGCGGAAGGTTCATGGATTAGAATCATGGGCAGTTGGTGGAACTCATTGGGCAGGAAGAGGAATGAGACTCTGCAGTTACTGGAGTTTGATTAAGTATCAAACCTCTTTTTCAACTTCTTTAATACTCCTTCCGTCACCTACATATGTTCTCATTTGACTATTCAAACATTTTAGTGATATATTTTCCTTTACCTCACTATCCTTAATAAAACTAAGAATGCCCTTAATGAAATAAAAAAATGCTTGCAAATTACTATTCAAGCATGTTAGTGGTATAGTTTAGGAAGTTCACTTATTTTAACCACTCAAATTTGGAAATGAGACTTTCTTTTTTAGACAAAGAAAGGTAGAATATGGGAACATTTTTATGGGACGGAGGGAGTATCTGATTCCTTACTGGTTCATTTATTTGTTATGATCAACATGACTATGATGTATACGGAATATATTGATATATGCATGCACCATTAAGTTAGCATTTGAGGTTGACAATTTAGCGAGTTGATGATTACATTTTTGAGATTATATTTTTGACTTTGCCTGGGGTAGGTAGGACGGCTTATGAGGCCTGAGCATCTGCCAAAGTAACAAAGATAGAAAAGAAGCATATGTCCAGTCCCAAGTGTTTTTTTTTTTTTTGCTGAACTTGTTTGAATTTGAAGATAGATACTATGTTTACTTTATCAGTTGTTATGTCTCCAGTGCTTACACATTCTCGTTTATGATTGGTGAAATGCGTGATTAATTAATGAATTGCTTGATGCCTTGCAGTCCACGCTGATGGAAGCTCGATTTAGTGATCCTATTTGATAACTTGTTTGACTTGTTCTCTTTGGAATCCGTACCCTCGTCTAGCAAGGGTATTATACTCCGTACGTACCATTTTGTTCAGCGTAGTTGGGAATATATATGGATTGTGTGAATCCTATGATATATGAGGTTGGCCTCAAGTGTTTTTTGTTAGAAATTTGGATGTAAAAGCTTAAAGAATTTAATACCAAATTTTGTTTACAATTTGTATTCTTTATTGGGTTCTTTGTCAAGAGTTGTATTCAGTCCATCCTACTGTCATCAAAGATGAAAAGTGAACAAATGTGCCTTTTATTCTGAATATAATTGACAATTTGGCATGCATATTTTGAAAGCTACGCCTACACCCTCCGTCCCAAAAGAAAATTGTCCTATTTGATAAGTTAATGTTTTGTAGGTTATTAAAATTACATTATAATTGTTGCTACTTTTAGAAATGTAACAGTTTAATCAGTAAGGAAAGTAGACAATTTTTCTTTGGACGGAGGAAGTTTTATGTATATAATCATTTCCTAATGCAAAGTTGACGTCGCATTTAATTGGTTTGGTCCTGGTTTTAAAATTTTCAAAAACTGAATCGCGATAGCCAAATAAAGTGAAAGTGCACAGCTCAATAGGGGCACGAATGGTGCGATCTTGTAGATAACATTACATATCCCTATCCACTTCATACTAACATTGCTAACGTTTGAACTTACAATGGCTGTCATGTTGTAATTTGAGCTGGAGAACGGAACCTTTAAGTTGTAGCACTTAGCTTGTACCCTTATCGTTGAAAACAATTTGCTACTTTTGTACCTTGCTATCGTGACCGTTGAATTTAAGGTGCTCAACCCGGAGGTCCAATGCCTGGAACCATCATAACCAATCCAACCATCCACCACCGTAGTCAAATCTTCAAACATAGTGTGCACATCTTGTGTTTCTTCCATTGGGACTAGTACGTTAACTTTGTCAAATGACACAGTAATTTTATCAGGTTTTCGGAACAAAAAAACGTCTCAATTGAATGTGAATTGATAACTGGAAACATTGAGTATAAAGAGTTAAAGGGTGTTGACTGTAATACAACCAAAGTTGAGGAGCAAGGCAATAAAGTCACAAATATTGTAACAGAAGTTAGTTAGTTGTTATTGCTCTGTTTGTTAAAAGTAGCTGGTAGTCAGTTAGAGGTGAGGTAGCTTCTTCATGTATATAAACACATTGTAATCACAGAGAAGATCAATAATACATTTTCATTTCTAATATGGTGTCCGAAGCGAATTTGCTTGAATTTTTTCGCAGATTCGATCCAGTTTCGTCTTCTGCTACTGCAATCGATTTCTGATTGCTCATCTATGACTTGTACAACCTCTCCTGGCACAGAAACTCTAGCTACGGACAACTCCAATGTTGATGAATATGAAATTGCCGATTTGAATTAATCTTCAATTTTATCTGACTACGATTACAATCCATGGAAAGGAAACGAACAATGACTTTGGCTTTATCATCTAAAATGAAGTTAGGTCTTGTTATTGGCACACATAAAAGAAAGACCTAATTCTCAATCTCTAAGTATTTTGGGAGATAGTAAGAAATGGTACTCCCTCTTTCTTTCTATGCCTTAATTGATAATCCTTTTCATTAAAGTATTTTATTTATTTATAATATAATAAATAAAATAATAAGATAAGTATTGTTGGGAGTATCAACCTGAAGTCCCACATCAGAATTGAAAGTGTTAATGAATCCGCTCAATATATAAAGGCTGTTCATCCACTCCATTAAGATGGCGCCTTTGACTTGACCCAAGAAGCAAATCCGCGCCGCCCAAAGCGGACAATATCATACTAATGTGGAGTGGTGAGGATAGTCGCGGTCCCAACAACTGGTATCAGAGCCTGGTTAGCGGATGGACGCGACGCAGTGGATCGTGTGTGAAAGATATGTGGGATTTCCTCTGGTGGTGTGACCTCGCGAATGGAGCACTGGTTAGCGGATGGGCGCGACGCAGTGGACCATGTGTGAAAGATATGTGGGATTTCCTCTGGTGGTGTGACCTCGCGAATGGAGCACTGTGTGTGCCTTGTGTCGAAAGTCTTCCTAATATTGGTGATAAATTAGGCGGCGTGTCCCGCAAGTGGTGAATAGCGGCGGTACAAGATTCGCTAGAGGTGGTCCTTGGTTTGAGGGGAGGATTGTTGGGGTATCAACCCAAGTCCCACATCGGCAATTGAAAGAAGAATTGCCTAATATATAAAGGTGTCCACCCACTCCATTAAGATGGCGCTTTTGGGAGCCGACTCCAAAAGCAAATCCTGCGGCCGCCCAAAGCGGACAATATCATACTAATGTGGAGTGGTGGGGATGGTCGCGGTCCCAACAACTGACATCAGAACCTGGCTCTGATACCACTTTGATGAGAAAGTAATAATGCGGAATAAACTTTCTCTACTTGTGTTAACTTAGTAGGAGCAGATAATACTAATATCGCAGAAATAATAATACCCAAGCAACGAATAAACAATAACCAAAAGCAATAACGACACCGAGAATTGTTAACGAGGAAAACCTTCTCAAATTGAGAAGTAAAAACCCCGGGACCAAGTCCAGAAAATCCACTACTACGTAAATAAAGGTTCGGTACAAGAGAGCACAACCCAAATAATGATCAAGAACAATAAACTTGATCTAAACCAAAACAGCAAAAACAGTCCAACAAAAACTTCACAATCTGCAGCAAATTTGAACCAGAAAATCACCTGTCTAGAGATCTGAGAAAGTCGATCAAAGCCAGTAGGATCGAAGCTCTATCTCTTACGAAGAACCAGGCGAAAAAATCACCACGATCGGACCACAAACGAAGCGGAAATCGTGAAAAGAAAACTGCTGCGCTGAAGGAGTGTTTACTCGGGAAAATCTGTTTTCACCTCTGTCCACGGTGCTTTTTCTCACGTCTCAACCAAATAAAAACAGTAATAATACCCTAATATTACTAATATAATGGGCTAAGTTAATCTAATGGGCTAAGTAAATGGGTAAAATTTTGGGCCAAAAATAAAATAAAAAACATAAAATAAGATGGGCTTTTTAATCAACTAGGAGGGAAGAAAAAGAGGGTTACTAAATAAACCCCAAAATTCTATGAGTAAACCCCATTTCTAAAAACACCCCAAATAAATGTAAACAAACCTCCATCTTTCCCCTTATACCCTTCCATTCATTTAATACTTATCAAAAAAAAATCACCGACCCACCCACACCCATTTCATTTACAGCCTAGAGAGAGAGAAGAAGAAGAAGAAGACCCACACATGTTAGAACATGGATTAATAATATGTGTTATTTAATTTCATAAGTTATAATCATTTAATAATGTTAAAGTATAGACCAAATATGTAGAATTCCATTAGGTGTAAGTACCATTAAATGATGGGCATAATGGTAACTTCTCACCGCCTTCTTTACGAAAGGGTGTAGTCCCTAAATGAAGTGCCCCTTCTCTATCTATATAAAGGCTATCCATCAGCCATTTAGAGATACTTATTCATTCACTAAATTCAGTCACAAATCTTCTCTTTATTCACTAAGAAGATCAAGTGTGGGCACTATCATTTAGAAGATCTACTCTTCCCTACTTCGAAGTACTATCTCCCTACTTCCTTCTTCTACTCAAGAACAAAACTAAGAACAATCATGGAATCACAAGGTACACGCTTCCGTATTATTCTTCTTCTTCTTCTCCTTCTCTTCTTAATCTAGTTGTGAGCTCGGTTCATGGTTAATGGATCAAGTCCCTATGTTCCAACAATTGGTATCGTGAGCCTCGCTCATATACTAGATTGAGTTTGAGTTTCTTGTAAAGCCTTATGCTTTTATTTCTTGAAAAGATTCCATGTTCATCATGTGTTCTTGATTATTTTCATACTCTAATTAAGATTCTAGAGTATTATGTTACTTCTAAATTATAAATTTACTCAAAAGGCTTTCAATTCTTAATGTAAGATTATCCCATTTTGAACATAGCCACCATCATTGGATGCGTTGTGAGTTTGTTCAAATGCATAGCCACGCATTTAAAAATGTGATGTGAGTATGCGGATCTACTTGCTTTGGTTGAATATTGATTCACCATTAAGTTAAGAATTGATAGTCTAATTGGGTGTTATGGCTCGTTGTTCTGGCAAAGGGCCCGGCGCCCTCCGAGGGCGCGGGGCTAGCCGTCATGTAGACTGGTATCGAGCATAAAAGGGGGGTGCGAGGGGCGTAGCCCCCCGCGGTATGGTATGCCTCTCTAATTGATTCAAACCTGTTCATAAAATGATGACTTTTCACCAATCTGGACAGTGGGCACGAGTCGTGCTATTGGGCACGAGTCGTGCCCTTTGATTTCTGTCGTTTAAATGGTGACTTTTCATGTTTCTGGGCATTGAGCACGAGTCGTGCCTTTTGGCACGAGTCGTGCCCTTTTGGTCATTCGTGCCCACGACTCGTTTCTAAGCTTCCAAGTCGTTCTGATTAAAATCAAGCACTTCATTTTCACTCGTGCCCCATTCGTGCTCGTGGGCACGAGTCGTGCTCTGGCTGGGAAGAGAGATTTTGGGGTTATTTTGCCCAGAATTTGTGAAAATTTGTTAATAAATTATAGTATCTGGACACCAGTCGCGCTTCGGTGGTTCTTAGAGTTATCAAACTTTAGGAATGGACGGGTAGAACAAAAGGATTACTATCTTTTATTAATAAATTTCATTAATTACCTTAAGGCCCTTTTGTTTCTGATTAATTATATCCTTAACATTTTGGATAAAATTAACATGTTTGTTTCCCAAAGGAGACCTTGTTGATTAAATTCAAACTTGTTAAAAGATGAATGTAAATATTGATATGTGATAACATGCTTGTTTCCCAAAGGAGACCTTGTTGTTGACTAAGTATTTACATTTATGGGGTAATAATTGAACTAAACTTTTGGTCATTTTAAATGCTGTGAACCATCCCAAAGGAAGGAGGGTGTTTAAAGTGAATTGTTTATATTCTTTATTGCCGGGGAACAAGTACCTTAAACTTTAGGACACTTTTGTACTTGATCCGGTCCAAAGGAAGGCAAGTATTTAAAGTGTATTGTTTAAGCTATTTGTTTACCCTAAGATAAATCAAATTGTGAGTCAATTCGCAATCCAAAGATTAGTCTTGATGTCATATTGATTATCTTTTATTTTGATGGAATTCATTTGATATAATTAATCATTGTGTAGTTTCTTATATTGTTTTGTTTCATTCTTGTTCTTCTCCTTCAGATTTGATTAATGCTTCATCCGTAACTACTGTTATAAATGATGTACCTTTGCTTACTGGGACTAAACTTAAAACTTGGAAAAATAATATAACGATGATCTTAGGCAATATGGACATCGATCACGCATTAGGGGAATCAAGTCCCGATGCTCTCACTAAAGAAAATACCGTTATAGAACGGAAAAATGTTGAGCAATGGGAACGGTCCAACCGCGTGAGTCTAATGATCATGGAAAATGCAGTTTCAGAGACATTTTTGGACAATGTCTCTGAAATCAAAAATGCTGAGTTTTTTCTTGAATTCTTGTGGAAACTTGTTTCCATTCGGTACAAGGGTGAGGAAAATCTTCGGGAGTACATTATTGAATTATTTCATCTTTCGATCAAACTAAAGGCACTTAAGTTAGAGATTTCGGAAGATTTGTTCGTGCACTTAGTTTTGATCTATCTTCCTCCTCAATTTGGTCCTTTTGAGGTGACCTATAAATGTCGAAAGTACAAGTGGAATATTAATGGATTACTTTCACATATGACATTAGAGGAAGATAGGTTGAAATATCATAAATTAGAAAGTACTCACTCAGCATTTACTTCTTCTCGTGGGATTAAGAGAAGAGGGAAGGAAATTGTGGTTGCAAGTAAGAAGCATAAGGGATCATTTAAAGATCATAAAGTCAAGAAATGCTTCTTTTGCAAGGACCTTACTCGCATGAAGAATGACTACCATAAGTATCGCGAATGGCGAATTCAGAATGGTATGTCATTTGGTCTTGTTTGTACTAAGGAAAATTTGGTTTCAATTCCTTAATATACATAGTGGTTGTATTTGGTGCAACAACTCACATTAGTTCATGTATGCAGGGTTGCCTGAATTACCGAATCCCCAGTGAAGATGAGAAATACATCTATATGGAAGCTGGAAATCCGGTTGAAGTTATAGGCATAGGGACTTTTAGATTAATGATAAGTACTGGCTATTATTTTGTATTAAATAATACATTCATTGTACCATCTTTTGATTGAATTTAATATCTATCACAAATTTTGGACAAGAAAGGTTACTCTTGTTCTTTTGGGAATAATAAATGTGATCTTTATTTTAAATTCCAAATTTGTCGGTACTAGTACTTTGTCATATATCGATAATCTTAATTTACTTGACACAGTCAAGAAAATGAATGAGTCCCATAATAATGAAACCAAAACTAAAGGCACTAAGCAAAAGTTATCAAGTGAAAATTATTGTATTCTATGACATAGGCATTTAGGTCATATCTCCAAAGGGAGAATTGATAAAGCTTATGTCGGAGAGAATCCTAAAACAACTTGATACTCCGGATAAAACTTTTGCATTAAGTGTTTTAAAGAATAAATTTACAAACATTAAAGGAAATAGAATTTTGAGAGTATCAAACGTCTTGAAACTAATTCATATGGACATTTGTAGACCATTCATTAATCCTTCATGGAATGGTCAACAATATTTCATTACGTTCATGGATGATTACTCTCGTTATGGATACATTATATTCTTCATGTAAAGTTTCAATCATTGGACGTTTTCAAGTCTTTTAAGGCATAAGAAAGACTATTAAGAACGTTAAAACCGATCATGGTAGTGAAAACTACGGACGGTATAACGTATTAGGTGAATAACGTCCGGGTCCTTTATAATCGCTATTTTGAAGAGTGTAGGATTGTCCCTCACTACACCATGCCGGGCAAACCTAGCATAGTATAGTGGAGAGACATAATAGAATCCTTAAGGATATGGTAAGAAGTATGTTTTCTTGTACTTCTTTACCTCACTCATTATGGGCGAAGCATTAAAAACCGCAGCTTATATTCTCAATAGAGCACCTTCAAAAGCTACCGACAAAACCCCTTATGAGTTATGGACGAATAAGAAACTGTCCTTAAATCATCTTTATGTATGGGGGTGTCCAGCAAAAGCTAGACCTTATAGGCCTAATGAGGGCAAACTGGACCTTAATACTGTTAGTAGCTATTTTATAGGGTATGCCGAGAGATCTAGGGGATATAAATTTTATGACCCGAAAACTAGAACATTTTTCGAGATTGGCAATGTTAGGTTCCTTGAGGATGTTGAATTTAGTGGGAGAAATAGTAATGTTTTTGAATTTGAAGAGTTAGAGGAACCACTCTATGTTCCTCAAACTTTAGTTCCTGTTGGAAATCAAGTAATTGTACCTGAAATTCAACAAAGAACATACAATTCAAATTAATATAGAGACTCCCGTAAATAACGGACAACATGGAAATGTTGGACATGAGGAAATTCAACAACCTCAAAATGAGGATGAACCAGTGCTCTTGAGGAGATCTACTAGAGAAAGAAGAAGTAATATTCCGGATATTTATGATATGTATCTTGCGGAGAATAAGGACACCTTAAGTTTAGTGGGAGATGATCTAATCACCTTCCATGAAGCCATTAATAGTCCTAATTCTCATAAGTGAATCAATGCCATTAATGAGGAGTTAAAATCAATGAAAGACAATGACATTTGGGATCTTGTCCCATTACATGAAGGTGTAAAACCTATTGGTTATAAATTGATATTTAAAACCAAAAGGGATTAGCAAGGTAATATGGAAAGATATAAGGCACGTCTTGTTGCTAATGGATTTACTCAAAAAGAAGGCATTGATTATAAAGAAATATTTTTTCCGATATCTTCTAAAACCTCTGTTATGATCATTATGACATTAGTGGCACATTATGATCTTGAGCTTCATCAAATGGATGTTAAAACAGCTTTTCTCAATGGCGACATTGAGGAAACTATCTATATGAAGAAACCAGAAATGGTGACTAATTTGGATCAAACTAGTCAACTGGTTTGTATACTTGAGAAATCCATTTATGGGCTTAAGCAAGCATCTCGTCAATGGTACTTAAAATTTAACCAAATTATTCTTTCATTTGGCTTTGAAATGAATCTTGGTGAAGATTGTGTGTACCATAAGTTCAGTGGGAGTAGATTTATAATTCTGGTCTTATATGTGGATGATATTTGGATAATATTTTTCATGCTAGTAATGATAAGGACCTTCTAAAAGAAACTAAGAAATTTCTCAAACAAATTTGAGATGAAAGATCTTGATAAGGCATCTTTTGTATTGGGAATTCAAATTCATCGTGATCATTCACGAGGTATTTTGGGATTATCACAAAAGAGCTATATAGAGAAGGTATTACAAAGGTTTAGCATGGAAAATTGTAAACCACATGACACCCCTCTCTCTAAGGAAGATAAATTCAGTTTAAAGTAATGTCCTAAAATTAATTTTTAATCCAAGTATATGGAAAATATCCCTTATGCACCCAAAAGTAGGAAGCTTAATGTATGCGCAAGTCCGTACTCGTATGCATCTTGTATTTATTATTGGGATGCTTGGTTAATACCAAAGTAATTCGGAAAGAAGAACATTAAGTCGCATCCAAAAGAATGATGAAGTACCTATAAAACATTAAACTACATGCTTATGTTTATAAAATCGGATCATTTTGAGATCATTAAAGTATTCCGATTATGTTTTAGTGGATGCAAAGATGTCGAAAGATATCATATGGTTATATCTCTTGTTGAAGAGAAATAAGTATAAAATAAACAAATAGATATACAACTTATAGGATCAAACTTCATGTTATTGGATCCATTTTGTAAAGCGTAATCTCTTTTGATGTTTCACGAGCATACTGCTCATATGGGTGAAACAATTTTGATAATGCTTAAATCAGTGGGAGTTTGTGTTGTTTTCTATTTCTTTATGTTGTTTTTATTTATATTGATCTCATTTGATTAAGTAGGACTAGTTGGAGAATATATATATGCATTCTTCATATATATTCATTAATATTCCATGCTACATATCTATACTTAATCTATGTCATTTAGTTGAATATATATATGTGATTAATGTGGGTTTAGTTGCGAATCAATTACAACGACTGCCCCTTTAGTCCCTATACTTATAAGACTAATGGACGGGATTGTGTTGGATGACAATAAACGTGCACATAAGGGTTGTCATTCATGTTATAAATGATTAAGAAATTTATTTAGTAAAAGATGCATATTAATATTAATCCAAGTGGGAGATTGTTAGAACATGGATTAATAATATGTGTTATTTAATTTCATAAGTTATAATCATTTAATAATGTTAAAGTATAGACCAAATATGTAGAATTCCATTAGGTGTAAGTACCATTAAATGATGGGCATAATGGTAACTTCTCACCGCCTTCTTTACGAAAGGGTGTAGTCCCTAAATGAAGTGCCCCTTCTCTATCTATATAAAGGCTATCCATCAGCCATTTAGAGATACTTATTCATTCACTAAATTCAGTCACAAATCTTCTCTTTATTCACTAAGAAGATCAAGTGTGGGCACTATCATTTAGAAGATCTACTCTTCCCTACTTCGAAGTACTATCTCCCTACTTCCTTCTTCTACTCAAGAACAAAACTAAGAACAATCATGGAATCACAAGGTACACGCTTCCGTATTATTCTTCTTCTTCTTCTCCTTCTCTTCTTAATCTAGTTGTGAGTCGGTTCATGGTTAATGGATCGTTTATGTTCCAACAATTGGTATCAGAGCCTGCTCATATACTAGATTGAGTTTGAGTTTCTTGTAAAGCCTTATGCTTTTATTTCTTGAAAAGATTCCATGTTCATCATGTGTTCTTGATTATTTTCATACTCTAATTAAGATTCTAGAGTATTATGTTACTTCTAAATTATAAATTTACTCAAAAGGCTTTCAATTCTTAATGTAAGATTACCCCATTTTGAACATAGCCACCATCATTGGATGCGTTGTGAGTTTGTTCAAATGCATAGCCACGCATTTAAAAATGTGATGTGAGTATGCGGATCTACTTGCTTTGGTTGAATATTGATTCACCATTAAGTTAAGAGTTGATAGTCTAATTGGGTGTTATGGCTTGTTGTTACGCAAGGGCCGGCGCCCTCGAGGGCGCGGGCTAGCCGTCATGTAGGCGGTATCGAGCATGAAAGGGGGTGCGGGGCGTAGCCCCACTGAGTATGGTATGCCTCTCTAATTGATTCAAACCTGTTCATAAAATGATGACTTTTCACCAATCTGGACAGTGGGCACGAGTCGTGCTATTGGGCACGAGTCGTGCCCTTTGATTTCTGTCGTTTAAATGGTGACTTTTCATGTTTCTGGGCATTGAGCACGAGTCGTGCCTTTTGGCACGAGTCGTGCCCTTTTGGTCATTCGTGCCCACGACTCGTTTCTAAGCTTCCAAGTCGTTCTGATTAAAATCAAGCACTTCATTTTCACTCGTGCCCCATTCGTGCTCGTGGGCACGAGTCGTGCTCTGGCTGGAAAGAGAGATTTTGGGGTTATTTTGCCCAGAATTTGTGAAAATTTGTTAATAAATTATAGTATCTGGACACCAGTCGCGCTTCGGTGGTTCTTAGAGTTATCAAACTTTAGGAATGGACGGGTAGAACAAAAGGATTACTATCTTTTATTAATAAATTTCATTAATTACCTTAAGGCCCTTTTGTTTCTGATTAATTATATCCTTAACATTTTGGATAAAATTAACATGTTTGTTTCCCAAAGGAGACCTTGTTGATTAAATTCAAACTTGTTAAAAGATGAATGTAAATATTGATATGTGATAACATGCTTGTTTCCCAAAGGAGACCTTGTTGTTGACTAAGTATTTACATTTATGGGGTAATAATTGAACTAAACTTTTGGTCATTTTAAATGCTGTGAACCATCCCAAAGGAAGGCGGGTGTTTAAAGTGAATTGTTTATATTCTTTATTGCCGGGGAACAAGTACCTTAAACTTTAGGACACTTTTGTACTCATGTCCCTTTCAGCCATGTCCCCTAGACAGTCAATGTTCCCTCCCTGACAGGACCAATTAGCTGCGGACACGTGTAGCTGGTCAAATACCAAAGTGCCCCCTAGGGCTGATCTCATTGCTTACCTCAACAAGCACCATTGCATTGCCTATAAATAGAAGGCCTTCACCCCCTTGGGCAAGGTAAGTTCCATATACAATTGAGTAAGCCATATTACTCTAAACCCTAAACACACACACACACTCCAAGGTATTCAAAGCCTTATTATCTCAGTATTCTTACTCTCACACCCGAGGGCCTGAGTTGGAGTAACATCCAACTTTGACCTTAACAGTGCTTCTTTGTGTTGTGATCTAAGTGCAAACAAACCACTTAAAAATATCCTGGCCAGATATCCTCGAACCGCTCCTGACCCTGAACAGCTTGGCGTCATCAGTGGTTCCATTGCCGGGAAGCATAAACCAGTTTAATCTTTTCTTTATTTACTTCCCGTGTATTTTGTTTTCAAGGCACCTCTCGTGTCCCAAACAAAACGAGTGCCGAAAGGATCTTCTTTTTCCATCATCTTTTCACAAAATATGTCTAAGATACTGGAAAACACTGGTCATTTGACCTTGGAGGATGAGAACCAAGCCTCACCCTCCGCTATCAATAGGGGAAAACAAACTAACTCTGTCTTCAACAGAATGGGGGCCCGTTCCCAGTCTGCTCACACCCTTTCCCCCGGTCAGAAAGCCATGCACAAGCTCACAGACCAAATACGTGCTGAAAAGGCACAAGCCCTCCTAAACAAAAGTCCCAAAACTCCACAAGCTCCCCCCAGAAACACCACCATGAACACTCCTCTCTCCCCGGAGAAAATCCTAAGGAGACAAGAAATTCTGGACTCCAAATCCAAGCTGGTCGCTGAGGCCATGGTGATTGCCGACCAACAGTTGGAAATGTTCGAAATAGAGGCCAATGGAGGGCTACAGTTTCCACAAGGGTCCCAAAGGTTTTCCCAACGAGCTCCCGCTAAATCACTTGCTAGTCAAGCTGCGGGGGCAAACCGGGTTGAACCAACCCTTGAGCGCGGACAGATGGCCAAGCGCAGTGTGGTGCACGTGGATGATAGCGAGGAGATTGGCGAAGAGGCGCAGTCTAATCAACGTGTGAGGCCCCAAGCACTACCCCTGGCTCCGGCCAAGGGGAAGGCTGTGGCTCCACGTAGTAAAAAACAGAAGATTGATAGCCAGAACCCTGAGTTCGTTGATTTCATGCAGAAAATGTGGGAAACCCATCAGAAGGCAGCCCAAAAATGTGGTCGCACAATGGATGCCTTCAGCGACAAGATCGCGCGGGCACCTATCCAGAAGGGGAAGCCCCCCCAGATGGATACATATGATGGTTCCAAGAACGCGAGGAGCCACATGGGTCGATTTGAGGGACAAATGGCATTATTCTCCGCGGACGAATCCGTAATGTGCAAAGCTCTAGCTGCCACTTTCACGGGCAAGACCCTATCCTGGATGCTGGCTCTCAAACCCCGCTCCATCGACTCTTTCGGCCACTTCAGAACATTTTTCTTAATGCCTTTCTTTGGAGCCAGGGTGCCCGCTAGACCAAAGACAGATCTTGTCCGTGTCAAGCGAGCCCCCACCGAATCCACAAAAGATTACATTGCTCGCTTCAGAAAGGTGAGCGAGGAGATAGTGGATCTGGAAGGGGGATATTAGACTTTGCTTTGAGGGAGGCCTCACCTCCTCCTTCCTGAAATTGAATTTCGCCTCCAGCCCGCCAAAAACAGTGGAGGAGATGTATGAAAGGGCTTCTGCCATTGCCTCTGCCGAGGAGAGCAGTATGCCCGTTCCCGAGCTTCGGCCAAGGAAAGAATAAGCCAAGTTCGGGAGACCACCCGGAGGCTGCCCAAGTTAACAACCGGGGCAAGAACAGAGGCCGTGGGTCGGACAAACTCCGGAAAAAGTTGCGGAAGCTTGATCTACACCGAGCTCACCGAGCCGCGAGCAGTGATCATGAGGGCATCAGATTTTCCTCCTCCTCCCCCCATGCTCAGAAAACCAAGTGAGAGGAGTAGGACAAAGTTCTGCGAATATCATAATGATCACGGGCACGGAACAGAGGACTGCTTCCAGCTAAAGAGAGTAATTCAGCAAAGAATCAATGATGGGGAACTAACCAGATGGATCAAGGGAAACAACCAGGCCCCCAATAATAACCAACAGCGGGCACGAAACCCTCGTGGTCCCGAGAGGGTGGAAAGAGACAATTTTGAGGATGACGACGGAGACTACAATATAAACTTCATTGAAGAAGAACCTCCCTCCAACAAACAGCTCTCCCTCTAAATCCGGACATTGGAAAAGGTTTTCTCCGTCCCCGCAATGGCTCCGGAAGAAGAGCAGGAAATTGGGTTCAAAAGGAGTGAACTTGCCTCCACCCTTTTTCATTCCACTCAGCCTCTCACCCTCAGAATGAGAATCAACCGGGCAAACATAGGCCGAGTGTTGATAGATACGGGAGCTGCCCGCGATATACTCTACTACCACACGTTGGTAGGAATGAGAATGACCGAAGCACATCTTTTTCCGTACGCGGGCATGCTTGAGGGCTTCACAAATCACGCCGTAAGGGTAAAGGGGACGATTGTGTTTGACGTAACTATTGGGGAAAAACCCATGCAGAAGACGACCAAGATAACTTTCATGATGGTCGATCTTCCTTCCCAGTACAATGCCATTCTCGGCGTAACTGCTCAGGCCGAATTGGAAATAGTTGCGTCCGTCCCCCACCAAAGGGTGAAATTTAACACCCCGGGCGGGGTTTCTACCATCAAGAACCAGCCCGGGAGATTCCTCCGAGCACTTGAGGAAAAAAGGAAAGAACAGAAAGGCCAGGCATCCTGCCCGCCAATACAGGGCGAGGACAAATTGATAGAGGGAAAAGGCGAGGACAAATCAAAAAAGGGAAAAACCCTTGCTCTCCCGCCGGCACCCATACCAATTGGCATGCTTTCTTTCCATTCCACGAGGGTGGAGCTCAAGACGAGCAGAAAATCAAAACAGTTGGCCCCTATTGAGGGAGGTTATATTGATCGGGGAATAGAGGGGAAGATTGACCGCGATATCATATACTCTATGGCAACACCGGACGGAGCTCGTGTCAACCCCCCAACCATAATCATTGACTCCTTGAACAGCGAGTGAAATCGGCGACCTCCAACCTAACGACGAGCTCGAGGAGGTGGTAATCAATCCCCAATTCCCGAGCAAACGGTTAAGGTCGGCACGGAAATTCACGGCGAGGAGAGAAGAATCCTGATCGAATTCTTAAGGGCAAATTGTGATGTGTTCGCTTGGAGGGTGGAAGATATGCTGGGAATCAGCGAGGACGTGATCCTCCACAAAATAAACGATGACCCATCCTTCAAAAACATTCATCAGAAATCAAGGTACTTCTCTCCGGAGAAAGAAATTGCGATCAAAGAAGAGGTGGAAAAATTGTTAAAAGCGGGGATAATCAAGGAGATTTCCTACCCCAAATGGCTGGCCAATGTGGTAATGGTCAAAAAATCCAACGGCAAATGGAGGATGTGTGTTGATTTCACCGATCTCAACAAGGCATGTCCCAAGGATTGTTTCCCTCTTCCTCGCATTGGCAGATTGGTGGATTCTATAGCCGGCCACATAGTATTGAGCTTCATTGATGCATACTCCGGCTACCATCAGATCCAAATGGCTCCTGAAGATGTCCGATCTGTAGCTTTCATCGCTGCGGGCAAGACTTACTGCTACAAAATGATGCCCTTCGGGTTGAAAAACGCAGGAGCCACCTATCAAAGAATGGTCAATCTGGTCTTCGAAAACCAACTAGGCAGAAATCTTGAGGCCTACATTGACGATATGGTTATAAAAACTAAGGAAAACTCCCACGAGCTCGACGTGGAGGAAACCTTCAAAAACTTGCGCCGCAATAACATGAAGCTAAACCCCCTTAAGTGCGCCTTTGGGGTCAAGGCGGGCAAGTTCCTCGGATTCATGGTCAATCAAAGAGGGATAGAGGCTAACCCAGAGAAAATCCAAGCCCTGTTGGACATGAAACCTCACCTTGCGTGAAGGATGTCCAAAACTCAATGGTCGCATCACCGCACTTGGCCGCTTCATCTCGCGGTCGGCGAGAGAGATGCCTCCCTTTCTTCAAAACTCTAAAAGGGGGAAGAGAGCCGATGAATTTACATGGAGCACCGAGTGCCATCAAGCTTTTGAAGAAGTCAAAACATACCTCGGGCGGCCACCTCTACTCGGCGGCCCGGTGCAGGGAAGAACTTTTTCTGCTTTTAGCAAGCATCGATCCGGGCAAGAGGCCGCTGTTCTTGTAAGGGAGGAGAATAACTCCCAAAACCAGTTTATTATGTATCTAAGGCACCGTCCGCCGTAGAAGGGCGTTATCTTAATATAGAGAAGTTAGCTTACGCCTTGCTTGTATACGCTCGAAAATTAAGAGCCTACTTTTACGCACACCCTATAACCGTATTAACTGAGGCTCCGCTTAGAAAGGTTTTACACAAACCAGAGTCCTCGGGGAGAATGCTAGCTTGGTCTATAGAACTCACTGAGTTCCAGATCACCTACTCCCCGAGAAAGACAATCAAAGCGCAGGCCTTAGTAGATTTTGTGGTAGAATCATCATTCAAAATAGCGGACAGCGACACTGGAAAAAGAAAGCGGGCGTAGTCGAAGAAGTCCCAAGTAGCCCGAGCACAGAAATCTCGCGGTCAAGGGAGCGTCCGGAGGAGGTATGGATTCTATACGTGGACGGCTCAGCGAGCAAGTTGATTAGTGGCGCGGGCATACTTCTGATTGCACCCTGCGGGGAGAAATTTAAGAGAGCCTTGAGGTTCAAGTTCGAAGCATCAAACAATCAGGCTGAGTATGAGGCGATTATAGCAGGCATGGAATTGGCAAGAGACTTGGGAGTTCAGAGTATAGAGATCAATAGTGACTCTCAGCTCATAGTTAATCAAATAAAGGGGGAATATGATACTATCAACCCAGTACTAACTCAGTACTGGGCCTTGCAAAAACCCTCATCAAAAATTTCACCTACTATGAGCTGAACCAAGTCATGAGAGAGGACAACGTGGAAGCTGACCTCCTCTCCAGAATAACCGATCAAGAAATTGATGAGTTGGAGGCAGATTGCCAGATTGAATTCACAGAGAGGCCTGCTATAGATCGGATTCAGATAAACAATATTGAGGATCAAGTAAGGGACTGGGTAGATGAAATGAAGGATTACATCGAGAAGCAAACCCTCCCCGAGGACCCAGTAAAGGCTAGAGCCATCAGAACGGTGTCCGCGAAATACCTCGTCCTCGATGGGGTACTTTTTCGGCGATCATTCACCAAGCCTTTGCTAAGATGTGTTAAAACTCACATGGTCACCAACTTACTCTATGAGGTCCATGAAGGAGTTTGTGGCGGACATCCAGGTGCTCGCACCCTCTCAGACAAGATCAAATTCCAAGGATTCTTTTGGCCCACAATGAGAAGGGATGCACAGGAGTATGTAAGAAAGTGTGACAAGTGCCAGAGATTTGCAGACATCCCCAGACTACCATCAACAGAGCAAACTTTGGTCGTACCATCGTGGCCGTTTGATACGTGGGGGATTGATCTCATTGGACCATTCCCAATCGCTAGGGGAAACATCAAGTATCTTTGTGGTGGCCGTGGATTATTTTACCAAGTGGACGAAGCCAAGGGTTTAGCCACTATCTCCGAGGAGAATACCATCAATTTTGTCCACGATCACATCTATTGTCGATTTGGGGTTTCCCGAGCAATTATTTCTGCACAATGGCACCCAGTTCCGCAAAATTCACCGCCGAATGTGTGAGAATGAAGGTGCAACACCGTAAGTCCGCAGTTGCCTATCCTCAGGGAAATGGCCAAGCTGAGGCCGCGAATAAGCTAGTTCTGACCGCCCTAAAGAAAAATTTGGAGGGGCGAGGAGGACGATGGTTGGACGAGCTCCAGACCGCATTATGGGTTGTCCGCACAACTACAAGGAATTCTACGGGAGAAACTCCTTTCTCGCTCACGTATGGGTCAGAGGCAATGGCTCCAGTTGAGGTTGCCCTACCCTCGTACAGAGTCACATACTTCGACGAGTCTCAAAACGAGGCAAACAGAAGGTGTGACCTGGACGATCTCGAAGGAAAGAGAATGCGGGCATATGAAAAAATGGTGAACTACAAGCAGAAAGCGAAGAAGCACCATGACAAAAGAGTAAATGGGAGGAGTTTTTCAGTTGGAAACTGGGTACTCAGAAGCGTAGAGGTCCAAGGGACCCAACCTGGTTTCAATAAGCTGTCCCCGAAATGGGAAGGTCCATATGAGGTCACAAAAATAGTCAAAGAGGGCACCTACATATTGCGACCAAAAGGGGGAGAAGAGCTTAAGCACGCTTGGAATAGCGACCACCTTAAGAGATACTTCTTTTGAAATCTTTGTAATTTTTTGGAAGGAGTATAGACTATGTGTATATAAAGGAAGTTATCATCATGTTTCATCATATTTTGATGCAAAAACCTATTCCCACCAAATTTCAAAAGCTAAGGTGGATGCCCGCAAGCGGATGCCAGTAGGTTAAAGAGCAAACATATGAGCTCCTACCTACTGATGCGCAACGATCTTTCGGTCCGCAAGCCTATATGAGTACAAAGATCCATTACGATCCGTACTCCGATCGCGGGGAGGATACCCTATCCTGCCCGCGTGACACCACCAAGAATAAGTGGATATAGATGCCAGCGAGGACAAAGGCCAAGGCTATTGTCCCCGCTCAGTGCGCGAAGGTCCTCGTTAGGGCCGTTACTCGCATGCCTGTATGTGACAAAGACCTACATATAAGCCCGTTACCAGATCGCCAGGAGACCCTCACACAAAACTCCAAGGGGTTTTGAGTAAAGGGTCAAAAAAGCGTGAACCACCATTAGTGGATACGGATGCCAGTAGGTTAAAGGGCCTCTATGCTAAATATGCTCCTACCTACTGTTGCGCGGACTATAGCTTCACGGCCACACTCTGCATGCCCTAGGAAGGTAGCTTGCCTTGGCTGCTTTTGACTTATACCACGGCTCGCAAGGCTGGGAATACGTGTGTAGCGATGCGGGAATTTTGAAATAACAGAGTCGCCACCTATATTATTTGTTTGGAAACATAGGAAAACCATTTTGAAAAGAGATTTGAGGGTTCGGGGGTTAAGTTATCGAATGGGTATTATCAATCTTTTTAATTTCTAATTAAATAAATAACAAGAAAACCCTAATCAATTTCTTGATTAGGAATGTCGGATTGTATGCTTCGAGATCGCCTTCATCGATTGAAGGGACTCTAGGCCAATCCTTTTGATGGGATTACACCACTCTAAAAGCCAATAGAGAGAGATTAAGAAGAAAAGAGTAAAAGTATAGGAGTTTACCTAGTTTAGGGAGGATTTGATTTAGAACGTGGTTCTAAGATGTTTTCTCGATCGAGAAGTGATTTGGGCAGAGTTTCGACTCAATATGAGAGTCAAATCTTGATGCGGACAGAGCTTCGCCTCAATCCTTGATTCGGGTTTGGATGTTTGTTTGATCAACAGGGTTGATAAACAAACTTTAGGTGATTTTAGGGAGGTTTTGTGAGTGATTTGAAGGAATCTTTCGTGGAGAGAAATCAACAAATTGTGTGTGTTGTGTGGAAAATCTGGACCTTTGAAACAGTGGAAGTCACCAAGTATTTATAGGGGTTTAAGAGGTAGAGGTGGAGAGGTAAAACACTCCTAGGAAGCTTCCAGAACTCAATTCTGATTGGAGAACCGGATTAGATGAGGTTTATCAAGAAAGGAGGTTGAAACGGAGAAGGAGAGTGATTTCTGCACATCCTGTCGAGGGGATATCTCGCGCGAGATATGATATCTCGTGCGAGATATCTAGTCTGATGACTATTTTGTCCTCTTCAGTTTATTTCGTTAGTCAGTTAGGTCCAAAACTAACGAGATTAGTTAGAAACTTAACGAAACATGACGAAACTGATACGCTTTCATCAAAACATAAAAGAGAGACTAAGATTAGTGTAATCATGATTTATTGGTTCAGAATTGGGTGTCTACAGAGCCCCTCGGCGACAGGTCTTATGAAAGAAGAAGTGTCGTCGATAGAAAAGACATCATTCTGAACATTGGGATGGTCGTGCCGCACGGCTGCCTACGTATCTCTAAGAGAGAATCAGACCAAACGTAGTTCGACTCCAAAACACTAAAAAGGCTATTTTAGGTATTTTGAAAAGCATTTTTGAAAATTGAAGAGGGATTTTTTTTTTGAAAAGGTAAAATCATACTGAGGAATCAAAAGACTTGACCCAATTCTGAAGATACCCATTTGTTGATGAAGTTGTTGAAGTGTGCCGCCCGAGGTTACTGACGTTCCCGTTGTTGTTGCCGAGGTCACGGACTTGAAGTTTGCTGCCGTCACAGACTTTGAAGTTATCGTCGAGGTCACGGACTTGAAGTTGCTGCCGTCACAGATTTTGTTGATGTCGCCGAGGTCACGGACTTGAGGTTGCTGCCATCACAGACTTTGCTGGTGTTGCCGAGGTCACGGACTTGAAGTTGTCGGTTGAGATGAAGGTTCTGTCGGTCCCTGTAATGCAAGGATATATGCACGATGGTCTCGGATGGACCCGAATGATTCTTACCTTTCTGTACCTGTCAGCACATAAAGATTCCAAATATATTTTCCAGATTTTAGTTGTTCAACTGGACTTACGTGGTGGTGCTCACGTCTGTTCGTGTAATGGCCGATCGGTCGTTTTGGTGGTGAGTTTATGTATGAGTATATGGTATATGGAAATGTAGGGAAATTTGTATGGATTTGTATTTGAGATGGGTGAACTGTATGGGTGAACTTGTGTATGACAAGTTGGGACCAAATCAGGTTTATGCAGAATCTGTTGCTAGTCAGCGAGGCTGTAGAATTTCGTTCGGTGAGTATCCTTGTGTGAACACATCTAGGTCTGTTGAGAATCTTCATTCTTACTTCTCCGTTGAGTCGTTTCTCTAGGAGGCAAACGACTACAAATCTGTCGACTGTCGTAATGGATTTATGTCCAAGGCCCTTTGATGTCTCAAGCCCCAAGATGCTTGAAAGTGGTAGATGACTTTGTGAACAGGCTTGTGAAGCTGCTCTCTTGATTTGAAGGTGATCGAAGAAGACTCCTTTGATGAAGTGTATTCTCTAATGATGAGAGTGAGAAGCAAAGAGGAAAGCTCTTAATGCCGATTTGATTATTTTGAAGAGTTTGAAGTAGAGATTGACTGGGGGAGGAAAGGTTAGGAAGCCCCAGTTTTGATGCTTGGATTTTAAGAGTGTGTATGAGAGTGGCTAACAGGAAGCCCCTAGACTCAACAAGAAACGTTACTTGGCTCAAAGATCTAGAAAAGTTATTCTACCTTTTAATGGACCGTGCATCATCTAGAAGTTTCTAAATAAGTTTGAAAAGAAAGCCAATCATTAGTATGACTTAAGGGTAAACATTTTTCTTGATACTGAAAGTCTTCTTCACTTGATGCAAGAGGATGTTGAGGAATCCTCTTTTCTTTTGTTGGTATCACTTGACTCTTCTTCTTTGTGGGAGAGTCCTTCATGCATTTGAATCTTCACCTTTGTTGTGGGGGTGATGAAAGCTTGAGTTTTTTTTTTTTTTTTTTTTTTTTTTTTTTCGATGCTCTATTTTTTGCCTAGGACGATTTGAGGAGATTCGTCCTAGCGAGCTTTTTATTTATTTTTGTACTCTCAAAGCCTTGAGTTGAGTAGCCCCACTCTTCTTGGGATGAATGTTGACAGCAGCGCCTTTGGCTTTCTTCGCTTGTTGATCTTTGACTTTCAGTAGGGGTAATGTTTAGCCCTTAAGCCTCCTAAGGACGACTTTCTTCTTAAACTAGCTTAGAAGTCTCTATTTTTGTGATGATTTAGGGAATGGAAGGTCCATTATTTTGCATGAGTTGAATGATATTCATGAGGTAGAACAACTTTAGGGAAAGTGTTTAGGAAAAGAAATTACTTTAATTTATTGAGAAATTTAAGAACAGACTCGATAGTTTAGAAGACACAAACTAGAGGAGGTGAGAAGTACTAGAAAGACAGAACGACTCTTCGAGTTCATACTTGGAAATTTAAAACCTAATCTACTTCTATCAAAGGAGAAAGGGAGAGGATAGTGGTAGCCCCAAAGTGGTAAGTGTAGATTTCTTCTTGGAGTTTCATCTTCTTTATGGATTGCGAGGGAGAGGATTGGTGATGACGTTGGGACGTTCTAGATCTCCATTGTCAAAGAGGTCTTGGATGATGTCCTTCAAGTGGTGGCAGGAGTTGGTGTCATGGCCGGTGAAGTTGTGGTACTTGCAGAATAAGTGATGAGCATGATTCGGACCCATATCCTTCGGAGGACCACCTTCCCTTGGTTTGATTTTTTCATTCTGGATAAGCACATCGAAGAGTTCTTCTTGAGTGATTCCTTCAATTTTGTCGTAGTGCCTCTTTTTCTTTTCGGGAGGAGGGACAGCAGAATACTTTCCGGTGTTGGGGCGGCTGAGTGCAATAGCGTTGACTGAAGCATCCTTACTTGTGGTGGGCTTGTTGTAGCGGAAAGTACTTTCCTTCTTTTTGCTTTTTAGGAAGTCGTCAACCCTAATTCCGGACTCGAGGAGTTCATTGAAACTAGGAAAGTAGTTACCGGCGAGCTTCTCTTGAAATTCATCACGAAGGCATTGAAGGAAGATGTGGATTTGCTCTTTGAGAGTAGGCCTTTCGACAATTTCAGTAAGTTTGAGTCTCCATCTTCTAGCAAATTCAGCAAAGGACTCATTTGCATGTTGTTTGGTTTGTTCAAGATCCCTCCTAGTAGGGCGGTAAGTGGAGTTGTCTTCAAACTGCCTTTGGAAGACCAAACATGCGGATGACCAATCAAGCCTTGTAGTCGTAGGAAGAGACATGTACCAATCCCTTGCAGCACCTTCTAAAGTTTGAGGAAAGCATTGGGCCAATATTGTGTTATCAACGCCCATTGGAAGCATGGCCCAAGTGTAGGTCTCAACATGAGCTCGAGGACAGGTAGTACCATTGAACTTGGCGATATCGGGTGTCTTGTACTTGCGAGGAAACTTAGTGATGGACTGTTGAAGAGCATCGGGATCAAATGGAACGAATGACCCCTTGGAAGTGTCAAGAGTCGCAAGCTTCTTCTCGAGGTAGTTCTTAGTAACATGGTCACCAAGTTTAGTAGTTTCACCACTGCCTTCTTTCTTGGTTTTAGTGCCCTTCGAGGTATGTCCTTCGTCATCGGAGGATGATGAGGAAGAGGATGAATCGGATTCTTCCTTTTTCTTGCTTGACTTCTTGGTTTTCTTATTCACTTTGGTGTAGGATTCCTCTTCATCGGAGGAGGATTCTACTTTCTGCTTTTGCTTTCTTCCTTTCTTGACTTTCAAATCGTTGAGTTCTTTCATGAGGGCGGCCATGTAACGACCCTAACCCTAGACACAATTTTAGTATAACATTATATACTTTAATATTAATATTAACCTTATGTGTTTATTTTATATCTTTAAATTTCTTATATTAGAATAAAATGATAAGGAGATAAAATAATGTTCTAGGGGATATTATAAAAATAGAAAATGGATAAAGAGTTAGAGGAGGTCAAAATGGGGAAAATAAATAATTTGGATAAAGGGTTTAATTTTAAAATGTTGAAAGACTTTAAAAAAAAGTGGGATGGGGGACCATACCTATCCCCCTTTTTCCCTCACCCTTTCCTTGGAAGATCCGCCCCCCCCCCTTACTTCCTTATCATCATGCTACTCCATCCTCCTCCTTCATCATTTCTTCATCTTTCTTCTTACCCCTCTTCCATGAAAACTCCATGTGAAGCTTTCCCTCTCCAAGTCATCTAGATAGCTTGTTTCTCAACCATTTTCAAATCCAAGTGTCCTTTTGGGAGTGGTGCATCTCAAGGAGTTGATCAAGCCTAGAAAAGCTTCATTTCATCTTGTATTAACTAATGTGAGTTATTATGACCTCCCTTCTATGTGATGTTCATGAATTAATTAAGGTTGTTCTTGTTAATAAAATGGTTGTTGATGCTTGGAAACTCTCTTGGATATTGAGAAATTTAGTAGTGAATTAGAATGTTGTTGTTGATTAGGAAAGTGGGTCAAGAAGGTAAGCAAATGGGTTAACTAAATTAAGAAATTTATACTTGGAAAGTGATAGTGAAATGGGTAGTGATTCAAAGGGTAAATGATATAAGATTTAATCATTTTGGGTTACATGGCTTAGTAAATGAGTTGTTATAATTTCCCTTCTTATAAATGTTCATAATCTCCTTGATATTGTGCTTGTTCATGTGATATTTGTTCATGCTTGGGGAAACCTTATAGAAGTTGTATGATTATAGAATGAAGTAGAAGGAAGTCAATGTTCATGTAAGATGATTTAGAGGAAATGAAATGGGTGGGAAAATTAGGAGTAAATAATCTAAGGTTACCTTATCTTGGGTTTACATGATTTAGGATGCATTTTGTTAAGATGAGAAATCCCTCTTGGTGTTCTTGATTTTAGGGTAGAGAATAAAGGCAAGGAATTGGAGCAAAATGGAAGAGGGTTGAAATTAAGAAGTGCTGGCTGGGCACTTGGGCGGTCGCCCAAGGGGCATGAGCGGCCGCCCATGTGTCCAGAAAAGGGTATGTTTTGCAATCTTCTCTTGGGCGGTCGCCCAAGATGCTTTGTGCGGTCGCCCAAGAGGGCAGAAGCTTGGAATCCTTTTGAAATCCACTTGGGCGGTCGCCCAAGTGGTAAGGGCGGTCGCCCAAGACCCCAGAATCTCTGATTTTAAATTTTTAAACCAGGAATTGTTTAGCAATCTTGTTTGATCCTTTATAGATTGTGACCCCTACCTACTAAGTTGAACTTGAACCCTCATAGAGGCTATGTATTAGTGTACAATGACCTTGTAGGATGGATTGATGATACTTCCTTGCCTTACTTGAGTTCATTTACATTGTTTATATTATGCATAGTGTGGAATAAATGTTACACTGTGATATTGGTTGGACATGAGTATATTTTACCATGTGACTATATTGTTTATCCCCTTTGTGGATTATTTGGTATTGTTATATGGTATCCCGGTGTGGATTATGTGTTTATATGGATACCTTACTTGAATTTAAATTCGTTAATGGTATTATGCATAGTGTATTACATGAACTGTTGCACTATAGTACGGATGAATCATGAGTATATTTTACCATGTTGTTATATGATTATCCCTTTTTGTGGATTATAATTCAAGTAACTATTATGTGCTTGAATGCGTTCGGGTGGGTATGATGGAAGTCAATCAATTATTGATTTGTTCTATAAGTGATTGAAGGTCCATCATACCGGTGACCCTCCCCTCCTGCGTGGCCACGAGTGGGGCCGTGCTAGCAGCGTATTGAGCATGAAGAAGCCTTTACAGACTGCTGCGATTGGTGTACCGGGGAATATATTATTTTGGATACTCTATTATAGGTATCTTTTCTTATATGGATCTACGGGTATGAGTCCTATAAGAGGTGAATGTCTTTGGAGGCAATTCACCAAAGAGTGAGTTTTACTCCCACGTTGTACGACTTATTGTTCGACGGGAAAAGGTAAAATGAGGTAACGTAATGTGTTTACCGCTTTCATAATGTGTTATGTGCTACCATGCTATGTGTTGCATCTTGTTTGGCATCTTGCTGCATTCATAATAGCTCATTGAGATTTATTCTCACCCTTCTCCCTTTACTGTTTTAGATTTCGAGACAGGTGGACCGACCAAGTAAGGGCGGAAAGGAGTTTAGAAGTGGTATTATGGGAATTGTCGGGTTATGTTTAGATTGGGAAGAAAGTGTTTGTTAGCATAATTCTTTTAAAGGGTTGTATTCATAAACTTTAATTCCATATTATATTCGATATCTTTTGTAACTAAAACAGTTTATTATTTTCATGGTTGGTCAACTTTTCCTCCAATGTGGAAGGAGTAGAATTATTTTGAAATGGTTGTGTTTATGTTTGGAAATTAAATCAAAGTTTTTAAAGTATTAGGAGATTTGGGTTAGTTTGAGGACGCTCCAGCTCGGGACACGTGTAGGTTCCGGGTCGGGGTCCTCACAGTTGGTATCAGAGCTCGGTTAGAGTTCTCGGGTAGAGTCTAGCTGAGTGAGAGTGTGTGACAACTGACGTCGAGAGTTTAATGCAGGAATTTGTTCAAAGACGGAAAATGATATTGACCAACCAAGGAATCAAGGAAAGGTGAGTTTTGGAAAGATAGATTTCCCCACCATCATTTGAGGTATTTCACCTGTCTCAGGAGTTAGGATTCATACTTGCATAAATCTTCGTTCATTCGTTCTCATGTGGCATTACATTTCATCTTTTATTTGCATAATTGGCCTAAAAGTTGCCTTATGTGTTGGAGGTTCTATTCCTACGGGAGAGTACCTTGAATCATTATTGTTTATCATGGTGATTGTGATTTGGAAGGATTGTCGCAAGAAGCGAGTCTCCTTATCTATGTTTGATTTGCCTCCGTGTGTGGTAGAGGCGGATGAGTCATTATTTGCTATTTTATCATATACTCCCTCTGTTCCGCTTAAGTTGCAACATTTTGCCATTTTCGGCATTTCACTTAAGTTGCAACATTACCAAAAAAGGAAACTTTTTATTATTTTTATAATTCTCCACTCATTCTCTCTCTTCCTTACAACCACTCATTATTCTCCACTCATTCTCTCTCTTCCTCACAACCACTCATTATTCCCCTTTCTTAATTTACGTGCTTCAACCCTCATGTTGCAACCTTAGCGGAACGGAGGGAGTATGCATAAATGTCGAAAGTATGGCCTAAGGAATGTGAAGATTATTTGAGTTGTGTGTTATCTTTGATTTAAAAGAACCTTGAGTTATCACATGTACGGTGGTAAATGAATTTGTGAACTTTTAGTTGAGGTTAGGTATATGGCCTAATTAAGAGTGGTTTATGGTTGTATAATTGCATGATTAATTATTCATTGGTGTCTCATGGTGGAGACTAGATATATAAGGCTAGTATTGAAAGTGATAGTCTAAGTGGGATTATATGAGTTATAAAATATCGCGAGTCCGAGATCTTATGGAACTAATATATCTTTGCCTTATGTGCTATAAGTTTATGCTCTAATGAGAGATTGATTGTATTCTTGCTATTAATTTGAATGAGGAATCAGATATTCTTTTAAGTAATATCACCCTATAAGTTGACTAAGTGGTGTTTTTCAAGTGAGTTTCAAAAATGGGTTTTCATCAGGTATCATACCAGGATATTGAAGCTGAGTAGATATAAGTCACTATTTTGGTATTCGGATCCCTAGATAGAGTATACAAATTGGGATGATGGAATTGATGATTCAACTTGAGAAATTAATTGATAAAGAAGATAACTAGCTTAGCGATTCTCAGTAAGGATAAATTGTTACTGTATTTAGAAAAGATGATACTTGGTGGTTAATTATAAGGTTATAGAGATCTCAAATTAGTAACTGTAAGCAATAGGTATTTGTTATCACTTGTTGATAATTTGCATGACTGATTTTAGAAACTAGTAGGATACTCAATGATTATTAGTTGAATTTTCGGAGTGTTACAATTTCTGTGAAAAAATTGCTGTAAGGATATACTTAAGAAAACATTTCTATTTAGTATGACCGTTTTGAATTGTGGATTGTGTATTAGTTATGGAGAGGTAAATAGGGTAAACGCGAAGAAGTATAATAGATACAGTTATTGGTGACTTAAAGGATCAACTTCAGAAATTGGTAATATATGTATATGGTTCGTTTTGAGAATTGATTATCATTAGTTGGGAAAATGGGGATGAATCTTATTGGAAGACAGGATACTTTAGGATGATTATATACTATAGGTCGACTTAGTTACGTGAATCATATGAGGGATTAGTGTGATGCTTGAAAGATATTGACGTTATACGGATTTTGAGTTTGTTGATGGTTATTGAGAGTTAAGTTAGAGTATACTGTAATGTTTAATTGAAATTCGGGAATGATTGATCTATGTGAGTTCCAATTATATTTTCTGATTTAGAAATTATAGTATTTGATTGGGAACTAGATGTTTACAATATGTTGTTGCTAAGTACGATACTAATATCAAAGGCAGGGGATAGATGACTCAAATTAAGTAAAAGTGTTGAATATACAACTTGAGGAATTATTGAATTGAGGATGATTTACCTAGTTTATAAGCTTAATGATTGTTTAGTGTTATTTATCGGAAATAGTAATAGTATGGCAAGATTGTGTTTTCTTATAGAGAAATCAACTAAGTATAAATATTATAAGTGGTGGCTATACTATAAATAGAGGTCAAACAAGAATATTATGTTGGTATTGTTTAATTGTGTTTTAACAATTGAAAGTGTGTGTTGAACTTCGGTGTGAGCATTTGTACCCTTCGGGGATAATTGATTTAATAAGGTCGGTGAACCGTTTTTGTGTACATTAAAATGCATTGTGTAATTTAACTATCTACAACTGGTATGGGACGGTTGTAGATAATTAAATCACTCGAGTTATTTTTGGTAGCTTATCAATCTTTTGAAAATTTCTTAAAAGTGTGAGTGGTTTAGTTAATTAAAACTGGTATGAGACAGTTTTAAATAAATAAACCATTCGGGTCTCTTTGAATCTCTTTTTATATTATCCTTTGGAATTCTGAAAGATGTTGTAAATTTTCGAAAGATTGGTTATTTTAAAGATATAGTTCGTGCAGAAGCAAGTAAGAAGGCAACCTAGTCCCCCTATAGTGATTGATTACATTAAAGTTTTGATCCGAGAAATGATTTGATAAATTGTGGGGTTGTTATTGTGTCGGTCGCAATAGACTCGGTTTTTGTTTTGGAGTTGGAACGGCTCCGTTGTGGGCGGCCAACCATTTGATTTGAATATTGATCTGTCTCTGGACCTGAAAATAAGTGGAACATTGAATTGTGTTATATAGTCGACCAGTGTTCCGTTTATAGAAATCATGATCTTATTAGCATGTTCATATTTATTATTTCATGGGCAGTTATTTGATGTTTATATCATGAGATATTTATTGATAAAGTCCTCATATATGTTAGGATATAGTTTGGTTGTATAAACCCCATAGTATTAGAGGGATTGGATAGACATCATTTGGAAGATCCTTTTGGAAGGTAGGAATACTATTAAGTTTAACTTCGTGAAAAATTGAGGAATCATTACTTATTGTTGAAAATATGCTACGGGCATGTACAATGGATGTTAGTAGTCAATAGTACGTATGGTTACCAGTGATTAGATACGTATAATAGCAGTTATCATTCTAGCATTGAGATAAAACCGTATGAGGCATAGTTTGGGAAGGAAACATCGATCTCTAAATTGTTGGGGTGAGTTGGAGAAGCAAGGCCTAAGGTAAATAGGCGCCAAGATTCGTTAATCCATTTGAAGCTTTAGAAAAGGTTGGTGATTTGACTTATAGACTGACTTGGAGAAGCTTATAGGGTAATTGAAGATTTAATGTGATATTGTAATGAATTTGATGACATAAGTTATAATACTTTTATTCGTGTTATCGATATTTGTATAGTATGCTTGGATCATTAAGTGGTAACATCATATTATTAATGGAATTAGAAATTTGGGGGAAGAATCACAGCATTGAAGAAACTATATGGGAATTGGAGTCTGAGGTATGCATAAGTAACCGAGGCGGATTGAACTTTTAGGTAAGTCTTTTTAAAATTCGGGACGAATTTTCTTTAAGGGGGAGTGAGTGTAACGACCCTAACCCTAGACACAATTTTAGTATAACATTATATACTTTAATATTAATATTAACCTTATGTGTTTATTTTATATCTTTAAACTTCTTATATTAGAATAAAATGATAAGGAGATAAAATAATGTTCTAGGGGATATTATAAAAATAGAAAATGGATAAAGAGTTAGAGGAGGTCAAAATGGGGAAAATAAATAATTTGGATAAAGGGTTTAATTTTAAAATGTTGAAAGACTTTAAAAAAAAGTGGGATGGGGGACCATACCTATCCCCCTTTTTCCCTCACCCTTTCCTTGGAAGATCCGGCCCCCCCCCTTACTTCCTTATCATCATGCTACTCCATCCTCCTCCTTCATCATTTCTTCATCTTTCTTCTTACCCCTCTTCCATGGAAACTCCATGTGAAGCTTTCCCTCTCCAAGTCATCTAGATAGCTTGTTTCTCAACCATTTTCAAATCCAAGTGTCCTTTTGGGAGTGGTGAATCTCAAGGAGTTGATTAAGCCTAGAAAAGCTTCATTTCATCTTGTATTAACTAATGTGAGTTATTATGACCTCCCTTCTATGTGATGTTCATGAATTAATTAAGGTTGTTCTTGTTAATAAAATGGTTGTTGATGCTTGGAAACTCTCTTGGATATTGAGAAATTTAGTAGTGAATTAGAATGTTGTTGTTGATTAGGAAAGTGGGTCAAGAAGGTAAGCAAATGGGTTAACTAAATTAAGAAATTTATACTTGGAAAGTGATAGTGAAATGGGTAGTGATTAAAAGGGTAAATGATATAAGATTTAATCATTTTGGGTTACATGGCTTAGTAAATGAGTTGTTATAATTTCCCTTCTTATAAATGTTCATAATCTCCTTGATATTGTGCTTGTTCATGTGATATTTGTTCATGCTTGGGGAAACCTTATAGAAGTTGTATGATTATAGAATGAAGTAGAAGGAAGTCAATGTTCATGTAAGATGATTTAGAGGAAATGAAATGGGTGGGAAAATTAGGAGTAAATAATCTAAGGTTACCTTATCTTGGGTTTACATGATTTAGGATGCATTTTGTTAAGATGAGAAATCCCTCTTGGTGTTCTTGATTTTAGGGTAGAGAATAAAGGCAAGGAATTGGAGCAAAATGGAAGAGGGTTGAAATTAAGAAGCCGGGCCGGGCACTTGGGCGTCGCCAAGGCGGCAATGAGCGGCCGCCCATGTGTCCAGAAAAGGGTATGTTTTGCAATCTTCTCTTGGGCGGTCGCCCAAGATGCTTTGTGCGGTCGCCCAAGAGGGCAGAAGCTTGGAATCCTTTTGATATCCACTTGGGCGGTCGCCCAAGTGGTAAGGGCGGTCGCCCAAGACCCCAGAATCTCTGATTTTAAATTTTTAAACCAGGAATTGTTTAGCAATCTTGTTTGATCCTTTATAGATTGTGACCCCTACCTACTAAGTTGAACTTGAACCCTCATAGAGGCTATGTATTAGTGTACAATGACCTTGTAGGATGGATTGATGATACTTCCTTGCCTTACTTGAGTTCATTTACATTGTTTATATTATGCATAGTGTGGAATAAATGTTACACTGTGATATTGGTTGGACATGAGTATATTTTACCATGTGACTATATTGTTTATCCCCTTTGTGGATTATTTGGTATTGTTATATGGTATCCCGGTGTGGATTATGTGTTTATATGGATACCTTACTTGAATTTAAATTCGTTAATGGTATTATGCATAGTGTATTACATGAACTGTTGCACTATAGTACGGATGAATCATGAGTATATTTTACCATGTTGTTATATGATTATCCCTTTTTGTGGATTATAATTCAAGTAACTATTATGTGCTTGAATGCGTTCGGGTGGGTATGATGGAAGTCAATCAATTATTGATTTGTTCTATAAGTGATTGAAGGTCCATCATACCGGTGACCCTCCCCTCCTCTCTGTGGCCGCGAGTGGGGCTGTGCTAGCTTGTATTGAGCATGAAGAAGCCTTTACGGCACTGCTTTGCGATTGGTGTACCGGGGGAATATATTATTTTGGATACTCTATTATAGGTATCTTTTCTTATATGGATCTCTGGGGTATGAGTCTTATAAGAGGTGAATGTGCTGGAGGCAATTCACCAAAGAGTGGAGTTTTACTCCCACGTTGTACGACTTATTGTTCAGACGGGAAAAGGTAAAATGAGGTAACGTAATGTGTTTACCGCTTTCATAATGTGTTATGTGCTACCATGCTATGTGTTGCATCTTGTTTGGCATCTTGCTGCATTCATAATAGCTCATTGAGATTTATTCTCACCCTTCTCCCTTTACTGTTTTAGATTTCGAGACAGGTGGACCGACCAAGTAAGGGCGGAAAGGAGTTTAGAAGTGGTATTATGGGAATTGTCGGGTTATGTTTAGATTGGGTAGAAAGTGTTTGTTAGCATAATTCTTTTAAAGGGTTGTATTCATAAACTTTAATTCCATATTATATTCGATATCTTTTGTAACTAAAACAGTTTATTATTTTCATGGTTGGTCAACTTTTCCTCCAATGTGGAAGGAGTAGAATTATTTTGAAATGGTTGTGTTTATGTTTGGAAATTAAATCAAAGTTTTTAAAGTATTAGGAGATTTGGGTTAGTTTGAGGACGCTCCAGCTCGGGACACGTGTAGGTTCCGGGTCGGGGTCCTCACAGGCCATTTGGGCGTTTTGATCATCAATTTGCTTACTTTGTTCATCCAACCTAGTCATGGCTTCGATGAGTTGGACCTTAGCATCGTTGAAATCGGCCTCGGTGGTAGAAGGAGAAGCAGACATCGTGTCGAGCTTTGGCGAAGAACCTAGACGTGTAGCAACCGTGTTAAACCATGATCGAGTCCCAACAAGTCGGCTGAATAGGGTGAATGAAGGCTTGAAGGTTTGAAGGTTTTTGGCCAAAACACGAAAAGACCGAACACTTATCTCGTACGAGACAAGTAGTCTCGCGCGAGACTTCACCACGAAAAGTCACAATTTTCTGATTTTAATCCTAATTTTGGTCGGACGGAACATCCGTTTTGGGGGTTTCTAAAGTTCAAGAACCAAACCTAGGGACCTAGGGGTCGGAGTAATCCAAAGTAACATCAAGTATTGTGCAATAATTTTGATGAGAAAATTTTCTCTTTTTAGGGGCAAATCCGAAGGGACAACCGTAGGGACGTTTCCGAAGGGACAATTTCGAAGCGACAATTTATTGATTTCTTTTCCGTGGATTATTGCACAAAACGATCTTGACAAGGGATTACAAGGACTCCAAGATCAAACCGACCGGTCAAGGAGTGTCTTAAAAAGTCAATCTACATGATATGTGGCGATGCAGGGCTGGAAGGCTAGGCTCCCCGCGATATGACAATCTAGATGGATTGAATACGCGGAGTGGGATGATCCAACTTCGGAGAGACCGGCGACTAGGTGGTTACCGTCATCCGTCCTTAGTGTGGGTCCCGGGTTTATAGAGGGTATGTAGTGCAATGACAGTTATATATGAGTGCGCGTGTGTGATAGTCAATCTAGGTGATAGAGTAAAAATAGAGAGTTTTTTTTTGAAAATCAAAAGAAAAACAGATAGTGGCCGCACCAAGTGGTTGCCTACGTTTCTCCCAATTTAGGAAGACTCAGGCCGTCGTAGTTCCACTTAAAAAGAGAGAAGGAATTAAATTAATTTAAATTACAACTCCCGAATCCTCCATGGACCGGACTTTAAATTAAAAAACCAATCGCACGCAGGTATATAGTTTAAGTAATAAATTAATTATTCTACCCTGCAAAACAAAGTTAGTACAAGCAAAATAGAAATAATATTTATTTATTTTTTTATTATTTTCTGGATTTTTTTTGAAAATTTCTGAAACTGTTTTTGATTTTTTTTTTTTTTTTTGAATTTTAAATGGGCAATGGTTATGGAAGTAAGTTGACCAAAGCCTATTGTTTTCTTTCTTTATTGTGGTCAAACGTAAATGAACAGTCAACCAAACAATGTTTTTTTTTTCCAATTTAATTAACCCTAGAAAGGTCAACTGGCCTACTTTATCTTTTCAATATTCAATGCTGCGCCGCCGCAAACAGAGCGAATTCTTTGTTTTAAAACCGTACACTAATCTCGCGCGAGATTAGTATATCTCGCGCGGAATAAGTATTCGGACAGTTTTTTTTAAAATAGTGTTGAAAAATTCCAAAAAATCCAGAAAAATCAGAATTTTTACAGAAAAATAAAAAGATTGATAATACTCAATTGTGACGCAAGTCTAACCCTCTTAATTAATTGTCCCCAGCGGAGTCGCCACTGTAGCGATGCGTGAATTTTGAAATAACAGAGTCGCCACCTATATTATTTGTTTGGAAACATAGGAAAACCATTTTGAAAAGAGATTTGAGGGTTTGGGGGTTAAGTTATCGAATGGGTAGGTCGAGGAGCATCCATTCCACCCAATACGGAGATCGGTCTTGCCAATTGAGTATTATCAATCTTTTTAATTACTAATTAAATAAATAACAAGAAAACCCTAATCAATTTCTTGATTAGGAATGTCGGATTGTATGCTTCGAGATCGCCTTCATCGATTGAAGGGACTCTAGGCCAATCCTTTTGATGGGATTACACCACTCTAAAAGCCAATAGAGAGAGATTAAGAAGAAAAGAGTAAAAGTATAGGAGTTTACCTAGTTTAGGGAGGATTTGATTTAGAACGTGGTTCTAAGATGTTTTCTCGATCGAGAAGTGATTTGGGCAGAGTTTCGACTCAATATGAGAGTCAAATCTTGATGCGAACAGAGCTTCGCCTCAATCCTTGATTCGGGTTTGGATGTTTGTTTGATCAACATGGTTGATAAACAAACTTTAGGTGATTTTAGGGAGGTTTTGTGAGTGATTTGAAGGAATCTTTCGTGGAGAGAAACCAACAAATTGTGTGTGTTGTGTGGAAAATCTGGACCTTTGAAACAGTAGAAGTCACCAAGTATTTATAGGGGTTTAAGAGGTAGAGGTGGAGAGGTAAAACACTCCTAGGAAGCTTCCAGAACTCAATTCTGATTGGAGAACCGGATTAGATGAGGTTTATCAAGAAAGGAGGTTGAAACGGAGAAGGAGAGTGATTTCTGCACATCCTGTCGAGGGGATATCTCGCGCGAGATATGATATCTCGTGCGAGATATCTAGTCTGATGACTATTTTGTCCTCTTCAGTTTATTTCGTTAGTCAGTTAGGTCCAAAACTAACGAGGTTAGTTAGAAACATAACGAAACATGACGAAACTGATACGCTTTCATCAAAACATAAAAGAGAGACTAAGAGTAGTGTAATCATGATTTATTGGTTCAGAATGGGGTGTCTACAACGTGTAAACGGATGACAGTGATCAAAAGAGTTTTTACAAAGCCAAACAGACAAAGGGGGTTAAGGCCCCAAAGTTTGCCACAAGGCCAAACAAAAGCGATCACAGATGAATAAGGCTGACTCTCACGAAAAATCCAAGTGATTTTGAATAAAGAGTTAGAAAAACTCAAAAAATGCGGCCAAAGGGCCTACTAAGCTTTTGTCCGCAGAAGGAGAGTATAAAGTTTAATTACAAGTCAAAAAAGATAGAGAAAGAGCAAGAATGCAAGTATCAAGGTACTCAAAAATTGCAAATACTCATAAGTAGCATACGAGACTAATAATTAAGAGAATAGTTATGGAAAAATGCTTCTATTACCAAGGAAAAATAATTACAAAAAAGTCCTAATCTATTACAAAAAGAAAAAACAAAAAACCTATACTATTGGAGCCTGATCCTTGGAGGCATCCTTGGCCGCATCTAAATTCTCTATGGCCGCACCGTCTGTGCCCGCTTCTGAAGCCGGAGTGGGAGAAGGAAGACGGGTCATCACAACCTCTGTTATAGGGTCAGAGGAGGGCTCAGCAGAGACTGGGGCAGGGGCTGCCCGGTGAGGAAAGAGATCTCCTATGGTAGGTCCATCTGGAAGAACGCGGGCAAGGGCATCCCCGAAAGAGATAGGGTTCTCCCCAAACCTCAGCTCATCCAGATCTGCAATGAGCCTAAGGGCAGTCACTTCTGCCACAGGAGGCAAGGAGGCCGCAGCGGACAGCTCCAAGCCTTTGACCTCATCCTCGGACAGAGGAACTAATGCATGCCCGGGCAAGCATTCTTCATCGGTAGCAACAACCGAGCCAATAACGGCGCCTGTACAGAGAACCTGCCCGTGGCCGCAAAATTCCGAATCTGTGTCCGGACCCCAGCCTCATACTGAGCCAAGTTCTCCGCGAGGAGCCAGTTTTTGAACTCCTCGGAGTTCTTATACTCCTCCACCGCTTCCTTGCGGACATCGTCAAGGGCAGATTTCCCCTCCGCCTCCATCCTTTTGTAAGGAAGCAGCTGATCGGACAGCTCGTCCACCTTTTTCTCCAAGGCCTCCAGATCAACCTCGCGGCCTCCAAACTTTGGCCGCGAGCTCCTTATTTCGGGCTCTCACTCGCCTTGTGCCCGCGGAGCTCATCCCGCCGACCCCTTACCCTCTCAAGGTCCTTCTCCACCACGGCCAATCGGTCGTAGAAGTCCTTCTGCATCGTACTCCTTCGTTTGAAGGCCTTGTCCTTTTCCTCCATAAGGGAGTTCAAGGTCCCAATCCTCGCTTGAGCCTCCTCCACTCACGAAGTTTGGCCGCCAAAATGGAGGTCTTGTAATCCACTTCGCCGGTCAGAGTCGCAGTTTTCCTGCCAGCTCGCAAAGACCTTATCAAGCCACCTGCGAGGAAAGAGAACAAAAGTTAGACATACCGAGAGTAGAAATATGGAACCAAAGAAATCGATCGTTATCTACCTCGCCGAGCAAGGCCTATGTCCCCCACCATGGCAGAGGCATTCTCCTCGACAACTATGTTCTTGTAGAAGTCGGGGAATATAGACGGCTCAGCTGCACCCGATCCCCACCGAGGCGTTGGGCGGAATTTCGGGCATAGATGTCCACCCTGGGCCACAAGGGCACCTCGGACAGCCTTTTTCTAACCGCGCCGTCTCCTCGCGGGTGGTCGAGGGGCCACCGGATAAGCCGCAGAACAAATTGATCCCAATGGGGGAAGAGGAGGCCGCAGCAGAGCGGCCAAGGTACGGGGAGGAGCATCCCCGATTTTCTCGGAGCTTTCTCTGTCCTTGCCCCAAGTCTCCTTCTCTCGTCACTCCTCTTCCGAGAATCCACTTGGTGGCCGGAAGGAATGGTGCGGCCAGGAGAAGTAGCTCGGAGAGCATTGGCCTGGGAGGACCTCGGGAGGTGGAGGAAGGTTCCCCGTAGTAGGGATGGTTTTGAGCCGGTCGTAGGCTCCCGCTTTTCCCGCCGACAACCGGAATGCCTTTTATCTTTTAGTTGGGACTCCCCCAACTCGCCTCGCTCCTCGCGGCAAAGATCCCTATTGGCCTTCATGTTTTGCCTTCGCTGAGCAAAGAAGCCATGGGAGCCATCAAAAATTATATTCTTCGGGATCTACTCGAGGGAAAGAGAAATGGTTAGAATGCAGCTCAAAAATTCAAAAGCAAAAATAAATGGGCAAATGCTTATATGAAAAATCGAGACCGATAAGTTCGGGAGGATCGCATTCTCGCGCCCAAAGCATGCAAGTTCTACAATCCGCCTCGAATTGGTAGTGCTCGTGCACCCTCCAATCGTGGTCACGGGCGGAGGCTCTATTTCTACTGGGGGCATATGGGGCGCCCTCCCTGCGAGGAGCCACCCCGAGTAGATCAAGAGTGGCTCACCCTCAACTATGGCGCCCACATCATACACGGGCTCCTCCCCGCTGTCTAGATGATTGGTCGATACTTCTCTAGGGCACAGCGCACGGGATCGCCAGAGGAGGGATCCGGATAGCCGCTAGCGCCCACCTTCATCGGACTGGATTCGAGGGTTTGGAGAAGGGCCACCGAACCTAGACTCAATGACCAAGATGTCCCTCTGGTTCCATTGGTCAAATTTATTTGAGGGAGGAGAGAAGGTCCGGGTAGAATAATTCCTAGCCTTCAAACCCAAAATGTTACGGCTGATCTGGTTCTGGTAGTAAGCATAAAGCCCGGCCAGGGTAGGTTCATAACCATGGAATCTGCAGACCGCGATGAAGGAGACTATAGCCCTAATGGCATTAGGAGTCAGGTGCATGGGGAGGCAGCTGTTGAACTCCAAGAAAAAATAGAAGAAGGGGTCCAGGGTCAATCTCAGGCCATTCTCAAATTGGGCACCGTAAAAAACCAAGGCCCTATTGTCCTCGCGGACATCTCGTATCAAGCTTTCGGTCGCAACTTGTCCTTATCTTTTTTTAAAATGATCGTGCCCAAGGGTGCGGACACTAAGGCATTACGGTCAACATTATATACTTCGTAGATATCCTCCTCCCAGTCAATGGTAGCCACTTCCTTGGCTTTCTTATTTCCACGGCCACGACCAGGACCAGGGTTCACTTCAGCTGCTGGCCTCTTGCCTTTATTTCGAGCAGGGGCCACCACCTCTGCCTCCTCCTCAGAGTCAGGGTCAGAAAAGGCATCCACAATATTCGTGGACTCAGCGGCCTTCTTAGAGGTCCCCGCATCCCTCCTAAGTTCGACCTCGCGGTCATCCTCCTCGGTCTCCGTGCTCGTCGAGCCAAAGAGACTAGTGGCGTCACCGCGGGCAGAGGTCACTTCATCTTCATCCTCCCCGCCTCCAAATAGCCTCAAAATTCGAGTCTCCAGCCTCCTCACTACTACTCGCTCAATGGGGTTAGCACTGTGGGCCGCGGGCACCACATTGGGAAATACCGTCCTCGTGGCGTAACATCCAAGGGGTCATTCAGTCCGTGCCGGTGCCCGCGGAGCATTGGTTTGATGGGGGTCCATTAGCTCACACTTCTCCCAATCGCTTATTTGTTCGGGGACACGAATCGCTCTCCTCACTAGTTCAACGGCGTTCGAGCTCTCGATCTCTCTCGCGGGGAAACTCCGCACAAAACCCCCATTACAAAGTTTCTTAGCCTACGGTGATCCCCAACACCCGCACATTACGATTGTAGATGTACTTCCTCTTGGCCTCCCACAACCGGGTGGGACGAAAGGCCCCCAATCATCTCTCTTACAAAAATACGTAAAGCTTGGCAAGGATAGCCTAAGCCACCCCAAGCTTACCTTCCTAAAAATCCCCGCCTTTTTACTGCACGGCAAAGATATCGGGGGTGGCTCCATCTCCTAGTTCTATGGGACGGCGGGGTCCAAATTCACGGGTGGTCATCTTTCAAAACCCAGAAAAGAAAAAATAGAGGGAGATGAAAAAGAAAAACACCCAACAAATACTTACGAAGGAAAGCTTGAGAGTGGAGTTGGAGAACGGTAGCACGAGGGTCGCAGCAAGAAAATCTCTCTCTCTAAAAGCTCTTTGAAGGTTTGGAAACGGTAAAAAGGGTTTGAGGTTTAAGAGTTTGGTATTTATAAGGCCTACCTATACGGGTTAACCCGTTAACCCGTATTAATTAGCCCACAAATCCAACCTCGGACCCTGAACCGTCTCCAACGTTTGAAAATTCGAAAATTAAATAAATTTTGCATTTATTGCCCCCCTTGGATTAGCGACACGTACCCCCGTACGTACCACTAACCGTCTTCTCATCTGCCAAGGGGCCCACCTGTTAACCGGGAGGCACACCATGCAAGGGACCACGTGTCACTCACTGGTGCCTCCCGAACGTTCCCATAGGCCCATGGGGCCAAGCAACAAACAACAAAAAGCGCTAACACTGGTGCTCGCCAAAACGGCGATCCAATCCTACCGAGCTTCTAGTACCTCCTCGCTCAGACCATAAATAATCACACTCGGAGCTAGGGGCCATTGATGAGCCCGGATCTACTGGACCGGGCCCGCGCTGTCCGGTCCAAGGAACCGTGACGTGGCAGCCTTAGACCGCTGGGGGAAGACCGCGGTCAGATAGGCCCTTGAGGTCAAGACCGCGTCCCTCCCCGCATTAATCCTATCAAAGACCGGAAGGATCCTGACCGCTATATTCGTGCCCGCACGACCTGTGACCGTTGGGTCCGTGCCCGCAGATTGAATGTCCGCGGGGACCCATGCCCGCCGTAGGCGTGCCCGCATCAACCGTGCTCGCGTCATATACCTTTGACTGCGGCCACAATGTTGACCGCGGGCACATGCCTGCTTCCCGGTTAATGTCAAGCCTTACTGAGCAAGTTAGCTTACTGGCTCTGACAGGCCACTTGCCGGCTCCCCCATCACGCATTCAATGCAGCTCAGTCAGGCGCCTACTATTCCATTTAATGCTCCAAGCCGGCTACACGGCTCATGTCCCTTTCAGCCATGTCCCCCGGGACAGCCAATGTTCCCTCCCCGACAGAACCAATTAGCTGCGGACACGTGTAGCTGGTCAAATACCAAAGTGCCCCCTAGGGCTGATCTCATTGCTTACCTCAACAAGCACCATTGCATTGCCTATAAATAGAAGGCCTTTACCCCCTTGGGCAAGGTAAGTTTCATATACAATTGAGTAAGCCATATTACTCTAAACCCTAAACACACACACACTCCAAGGTATTCAAAGCCTTATTATCTCAGTATTCTTACTCTCACACCCGAGGGCCTGAGTTGGAGTAATTAACATCCAACTTTGACCTTAATGGTGCTTCTTTGTGTTGTGATCTAGGTACAAACAAACTACTTAAAAATATCCTGGCCAGATATTCTCGAACCGCTCCTGACCCTGAACAGCTTGGCATCATCAGAGACCTCAAAGATCAAGACATGCTCCTATGAAATACATGGATTATACACGTTTACCTACTACCTCCTTCAGGAAATAATCTTGTTAATTATTTCTTCATTTCTCCTTCCTATTTCAATTACATCCGTCTGTAATATTTCCTGATCGACTGAGCCTCAAACTTATAAACAAGTCTAAAGGATCCAAATTGGTGTACTGCAATGCCTGTTGAATTGAAAGTACGTTTCGTTATCATTAGAAGCATAATTATTAATAAATTCCTCTACCTTAAATCATGATACTTGAACTAGAAGTCGCAAATAAAGGGCTGTTGTGTACTATAACGACATTTCTAATTAACGTTATGATAGCACGCGTACAATTCACATAGTATACTCATCACCAAATATATATAAGTTGGAGGCATAGTGACCCATATGGTCCAGTATTCTACTATCTTCCACACAGTATTTTGTATGCCTAACGACTTCTTGTTAACAGTGCAAGCATCGGAACCTACTATGGTTGTGATGCAGCCATGGAAAATGGTGTTGATCAGGAGTTGAATCTTCAACTGCTTCAAAGGATACTCCGGCTAATCTTCTTGGGATGGCTCGCTATGGGACCTACACACATAAGCAACAATAAGCTAAACCGGGGGCGACTCCGGTGAAACCCCTCCGGCGTGAGAATCAGTTCTTTTGTTTATATTTAAGAAAGGATCTCTGTTGTAATGGGAAAGAGAGAGCTTTAGAAAGAGAAAGTAGACTTACTTAATAATGGAGAATTTTACATATTTATACCACCTTGTAATCATGGACCATACTTGGAAGGACACGTGTCAGTCATCTATGCTAAGTCAGTCAACTACCCTCAGAGTTAGTAAAAAAGTACTGACATTTCCCTCATGCTACACTGTTTTACATTATGGGGGTGGGTTCCACGTGTCAGTTTACCCAAAGATCGGACCATCAATCACATTTGTCGCTAGGCGACAAACACTTTTATTGCGACAAACCCTTTTTTGCGATAAAGCATGCCCGGTTACTCGCTATAAGTTATCCCCTTTGGTATATAAGAATATGGGGACGAATTAATATTCCCGCCAGTTACTCTTCTCGCCTTCTCTTGACTTCCTATATATGCCGCACGTTTGTCGCATATTGTGCTATCTTGATCTTCTATGCCAAAGTATCAATTATTGCTTAATTTCCAGTTTACTATCCTCCTTACTTGATCTATCGGTTTTATCGAACTGTCCTAACTGTTCAGGCCCAACCCATTTATGATAACCATTTCAGTAGCCCCCAATTTCAAGACCTGGATCATTCATGTTCCAGGCGAGAAATTTACGTTGCCTCCCACATCCCGCCCGCGAGCAACCATCTCGCAAGGCGTTTATCCGATGATGTCATCCAAGGGACACGTGGCACACTCCTAGGTCCTTCCACTGACTGATGGTTGGTGTGACATGACATATGAAAAGACTTTTTGAATTTTGAAATCATTTAATGGGGGGAATTTCAAAATTTTGGGAGCCAATTAAAGTTTCTATTTCTCAAACACCGTTTCAAATTCTCCTAATATAAATGACCTCCCTCCTCCTACATTCACTTTTTTCCACCCTCTTCATCTCTAAGCCCTAAAGCGATTTCCGGCAACCATTGAACTTTTCCGGCGACCCTTCTTCCATCGTGCTCTAGCCTCCCTCTGACTGAAACCTAGTCCTCCTTTGCTCTTCACTCATAAAAACTTATTTTCACACCTATCTCCCTCTTGAATCAACCTGGAAAACCAATTTTTCGGTAGTTCATTGGAAATCCGGCCAACCTTCGCTCGATCTTCAACTTTCTCAACGACCCTTCGTATTTTCCAGGTAATTACTTGGATCCCTTCTATTTCCTTATTTTCTTTAAATTTTGTTAGTCGCCATGGCTAGGGTTAAGAATTGCCTTAGACAAATTAGATATGGCCAGTGTCAAAGGTCAGGGGGTATTTACTACTTGACTAGAGGGATCTGGGCAAGAATTCCGCGAGATGACTTAGTAAATTGTCTAAGAATTAATAGGGTAGATCCCGCCATAATTGATGCCGTAGAAGTTAGGGGTAAATGTTTTCTTCATTTTTCAGCCCCCATGTCCAAGACATTTTTCACTTCCCGCGAACTTTGCGAACACCTATGTCGCTTCTATGGTCCTCCCACATATTCTGATAGCTCTGACACTGACTTTCTCGCTGCGAGATCTTTAGTTAAGAGGTCTCGTTATAAACAAATTGTTTCTTCTTCTGATTCAGGCGAGATGTCAAACTTGGGAGCCCCCGGCGCTTCTACCTCAACCAGCAGGAATAACCCTTCCACTTCAGCCGGAGCGAGATCTGACACTTCTCAAGATCCCCACATAACTCCCTACCATACCAAATACAATATCAATCACCTAGACTACCATATTGCCGCCTATGATGGCGAGATGGCCCTTTCTGTCATTAGGCATAGACAAGATGGCGTCGTGGTCTTCCCGCCCCAACCGGATGCCTGACTTAGGATCCCCGTAGATCCCTTTATCTCACTTGTCCTTTTCAAAGCCCAGCGCAATAGCCGAACTTCACCCAAATGCAATTAGGGTGCCGACTTGTTTTATCACTATTTGCCGCGCCTTCGGCGAGAACCCACTACTCATCTCGCTCATGGATCTATTTATCGGCTACAAACAAAAAGACAAAGAAACCCAAGAGCTTCGCATGTCGCTTAAATACAAAAACCCAAGATCCTTACTCCCTTCCTTCTAAAGTTCATAATTGCGTAACGACCCTTGTTCATAGTTTCTCGCATTGGTTGGGCTCTTCCCTCGTATTTGAAAGGGATTCATCCTAAGGTTGACAAAAATGGTCCCTAGATGAAGATGAGAAACGCTTAAAAGCCAACATGGTCCGCCTTCTCGCCGAAGCTAATACCACGCACCCTTCCCCGCCCTATTCTCCATTCAACAAATTCTTGCAGATCAATCTCTTCTCGCCAAGTGGGACTTTCCTTTGACTTCCCGCCACCCCCACGAGTGGCCATCGTCTTCCTGCAATCTTGGCCGTGATGGGAACGTCATTCAGAGATAAGTTTGGTACAGATTGCACCATTTGCGGGAATGGCCAAAACATGTGTCCCGCAATGCGACAAGTGCAACGTATGGTTTCCTTTGTTTTTATTTATTTATTCATTGCAAGTTTTATTATCTCTTATATACTTCCCGCTTTTCGCAAAGACATACGTAACGATGGATATGAACCAAAAGAGACTTGCTCGTGGAATGTCCGAACAACAAGCCAAGCTGCCTCGGCTCTTGCTCGAAATGCGAGTTTAAAGTCTCAAGTCGCTGATCTTACTATCCCGATTGCAGAACGGGTGAGGATGAAAAATTGCAAGTGAAACATCCCGTAAGAGGGCCCCCGCAAGCACTTCCCGCCCCAAAAAGGCAACGCAAGGCCGCCTCTGTTCCCGCTCCCGAAGAACAAGTAGAGACACTCCACTTGGTGGATGAAGAAGAAGAAGAAGAAGAAGAAGAAGAAATGGAAGAAGAAGGAGAAGATGATCTCCCTAACGAAAGGGAAGGTGATGCTCCCCTCGAAAATCCAGGGGTTGAGAATGAGGGGATTCATACAGATATCCCGGCGAGATCTGCCACTCTGCCTTCCTCAGCTCAACCGCACGATGCAGCCCCCAACACTTCTCCCACCAACCCTCATCCTCTCGCCCGCTTCCCGTCGCCGCGCCACTGGTTAGAGGAGGGATTCCGTATTCCCGAAGATGAACCGCATGGTGGCTCTCTCGCCGAGAAGCGAATGCCATCCCTAAACCGAAGGGCTTAATCACCGAGCGCTTGGATACCGTCTCCCGCTTGTTGGGTTCTACCGCCTCAAAAGTGGCAAGTGATGCCGACCAAGTGGCCTACGTGGAAAAGGAGAATCCCGCTCACTCAGCCTACCATGCGGGAATTCAACTTTCCTTGGTAAGTCGCACTATCTCTCCTATTACTCCTTCGAATTTTTCACTTTACATTTTCCCTAACATTTTATTGTCGCCTTACTTTTCGCAGGCTAGCAGTACTCTCTTGGGTTTGAGCAACAAATGCATCAAACTTGAACAAGATCTTACTGAGGCTGAGCGCGAGCGGAATGTGTATAGGCGAAAAGTGTCCAGGCGGGATGTCTCTATTCAGGAACTCAAGGACCTTAAAGACAAAGCAGATGCTGATGTCGCCACGGGAAAAACCCTTTTGGAAGAGTTGGAGCGGAAAAACAAGGAGGCGGAGGAGAAACTAGCCAGCCTTGTCGCCGAGAACAAAAAGCTTGAAGCTGATGCGGCCAAGCTTGCCGACCTTGAAGCCGAGAACCAACGTCTTAGAGACGAAGATTTTGTCAAGGCCAACCAAGTCAGCAAGCTTAGGGAAGATTTGAAATCAGAAAAGTCTAAATCTGAAACGGCTGAGATGGATGCATTTGATAATGCCATCCTTCACACCTTGAGAACTATTGCCGCTGAAGCCAATCCCGCCATAACCCCGGCCATGTTAGCAAGATGGGGCTCTGAGACTATTTTTAGTGACAAAAGCCGCAAAGGACATCCCCTGGTGCCCTTCAGCGAAGAAGAGCTAGCCCAACTTGCTGCAGAAGATGCAGTTCTTGGTAAAGCGACTTGGCCTATTCCTGAGACCCGCAGCGACAATATCATTCCCGCCCTTTTTGACCTTATGCAAAAGAACAAAGATGCTCTCAATGCTGCCTACAATGGCCAGTGATTTTATTCTTGTACTTTATGGTTGTTGCTAAACTTTTTTCATTTGCCCCTGGTTTGTAACAAACAATATTTCTTTTCTGCATTTTAATTTCATTTCTCGCAACTTTAACTTGGGTGATTGGCCTTGGTGCCCCAACTTGTACTTATCTAATTGTCGCACTTTTGCAACCTTTATCTTATGCTCTGTTTCTCATGCCTTATCTCCAATCTTTACTTGTTTATCATTGACATTTTCATGTCGCGTATCTTTCTTTTGATTCATAATGATTTTGCTTCGATAGTTCATCGAAGATTGTACTCTCCATCTTATCTCTATATACATACTACTCCCTTCAAAAAAGTGAGGCTTGTCTTTAGGCAGCCTCACTCCCAAGTGTAGATTATTGTCAACTATTTGATGCGACAATTTTCTGCGTAGCCATTCGGCGTATCCATTTGGTATCTTGGTTTCTAATCCAGATATCTCAATTTAGGCGGCTTGGTTTCTAACCAAGATACCTCATCCATTTAGGTGCCTTGGTCTCTAACCAAGACACCACATCCCTTTTGGGCGACTTGGTCTCTAATCAAGCCGCCACATCCACTAGATGCCTTGGTCTCTAACCAAGACACCACATCCTTTTTGGGCGGCTTGGTCTCTAACCAAGCCGCCACATCCCTTTTTGGGTGACTTGGTCTCTAACCAAGCCACCACATCCCTTTTGGGCGACTTGGTCTCTAACCAAGCCGCCACATCCCTTTTTGGGTGACTTGGTCTCTAACCAAGCCACCACATCCCTTTTGGGCGACTTGGTCTCTAACCAAGCCGCCACATCCCTTTTTGGGTGACTTGGTCTCTAACCAAGCCACCACATCCCTTTTGGGCGACTTGGTCTCTAACCAAGCCGCCACATCCTTTTGGGTGACTTGGTCTCTAACCAAGCCACCACATCCCTTTTGGGCGACTTGGTCTCTAACCAAGCCGCCACATCCCTTTTTGGGTGACTTGGTCTCTAACCAAGCCACCACATCCCTTTTGGGCGACTTGGTCTCTAACCAAGCCGCCACATCCCTTTTGGGTGACTTGGTCTCTAACCAAGCCACCACATCCCTTTTGGGCGACTTGGTCTCTAACCAAGCCGCCGCATCCATTAGGTGCCTTGGTCTCTAACCAAGACACCACATCCTTCTTGGTGAGTGTTGACGACTATTGCTTCTCACGTTTCTTTGCGCGCCTCTACTGTCGCCTCCTTTATCCAAGCTCTTTATCCTTTGTTAAAACGGCTTCCTTGACCCCCGTCGTTCCTCTAATCCCGCCGTTCCAATAACTGTTTCACAAAACATAACACTTGTCAAATTTTAATGAAAACGATGATATCACAAAACAATATGTCGCTGAATAATTCCTTCTTTCTTCATCACGTCGACAAGTTACATCATGCTAGATTGGCAAATTTTACATAACTTTCCCGTCAATGCGATGTACACAAAAACACATGACCCCAGAAAAAGTTACGTATCTTTTGTCATCTAGAACCAAAATCAAAAGATGCAACTAAAAAAGGTTACTACAACTTCATTGATAAAAACGCTTCAAATGATCGACACTCCAGGCATTCTTCAACTCTTCGCCATCTTGCTTTCTCAGCCGATAGGTCCCTTCTCGAACAATTTGAGATACCTGAAACGGCCCTTCCCATTTTTCATTCAACTTGGTGAAGCCTGGTTTGGGTCCCGTGGCTTCTGCACTCCTTAGTACCCAATCACCTACATTGAAAGACCTCTTGTTAACCCTCTTATCATGTTGGGCCTTCATCCTCTGCTTGTAATTTACCATCCTCATTCTCGCTTGTAGCCTCCTTTCATCAACCAAATCAAGGTCGTTGCACCGCCTCTGACCATTTCTCGCCTCATCATAATAAGTCACTCTATAAGTCGGCAAGGCCATCTCGGCCGGTGCCATGGCTTCAGACCCATAAGTTAAAGCAAATGCTGTTTCACCGGTTGAACCCTTTATTGTGGTCCTTACATACCATAATGCAGTAGATAATTCTTCTAACCATGCTCCGCCCCTTCCTTCCAAATTCTTGCGTAATGCGGCAATAATTTGCTTATTTGCCGCCTCCGCCTGACCATTGCACTGCGGCCTGTATACCGCCGACATCCAATGCTTCACATTCATCCTTTGACATTCCGCGGCAAATTTCTTACCAAACTGTGTTCCATGATCAGAAATAATGGCCCTGGGTAACCCATATCTGCACCAGATGTTTTCTTGCACGAACTTAATCACATTATCCTCGCTTATCGTCGCCAAGGCTTTCGCTTCAGTCCACTTCGTAAAATAATCTACTGCAACGATTACATGCTGGCATCCTCCCTTGGCCTTTGGGAATGGCCCGATTAAATCTATGCCCCACATATCAAAAGGCCACGTTGCGACAATAGGCGTCTGCTCAGTGGCGGGTTGGCGCGGAATATTCCCAAATCTTTGACACTTCTCGCATTTCCGCACATACTCTTCAGCATCCTTTCTCAAACTTGGCGCACAATAGCCATGAAACAAAGACCTTCTCCGCTAATGACCTCGCCCCTGGATGCCCACCACAAACACCCTCATGGATTTCAAACAAAACCTTAGCCACCATTCCTGGCTCTATGCATCTCATCAACGGCTTTGAAAAAGATCTTCTATATAGGAGTCCATCTTGCACAGTAAATCGCGGGGAAGTCACCTTTACTAGTTTAGCCCTTTCTTCTTCAAGCGGCAATTCACCCTTCTCTAAAAAATCTTTCATTTCGGAAACCCAATTTGCTTCTGTCTCTCCAATCTCCATTACCCTGGATCTATCAATTGCCGGCGTGTCCACATACTCCACCAAGGGATCCACAGCTGCTTCAATTTCCCCACTTCCCGCCGACCTACTCAGTGCATCCGCCTTTGAATTCTCTTCTCGCCCGATTTGTACTAACTCCCAAAACTCAAAATGACTCAAAATGTTTCTCACCAAATCACAATATCTTATTAAAAATGAATTCACCGTGCCATATTCACCTTTCACTTGCTTAACAATCAACTGAGAGTCAGAATGGATCACAATCCTCTTTACTCCAACATCCCGCGCAAATTCAATTCCCGACACTAATGCTTCGTATTCCGCCTGATTATTAGATACTGGGAACTTGAACCTGAATGCTTTCCTATACTCACATTCCGCATCGGGGGACATCAAAACCATTCCCGCTCCTCCTCTGTCCTTTGCTGACGAACCATCAACATGTAGAATCCAACAATCCTCCGGCCTCTTCTTTTCTTCAATCAAACTTGGCTCAGCCCGCTTTGCCATCTTCTTTTTCTCGCGCTCCTCAACTACATCAGCCTGTGATTTGGTAAATGAGGTTTCAACTATAAAGTCTGCCAACGCTTGCGCCTTAATAGCTCGACGAGATTCATAGCTGATGTCGAATTCCGTCAACTCAATAGACCATTTCAAAAGCCTTCCCGCGTAATCCGGTTGCCGCAGAATCTTTCTTAAGGGCGCGTCTGTCAACACTACAATGGTATGAGCAACAAAATAGGCCCTCAACTTCCTTGCCGCCACCACCAACGCATAAGCCAACTTCTCGGCATTAAAATACCTCGACTCAACTTCACTTAATGCTTTGGAAACATAGTATACAGGCCTTTGAATTCCTCCGTCTTCCTCACCAACACCGCCGCAACCGCATAGTCGAGGCCGCCAAATAAACAAACAATTCCTCCTCCACTGTGGCCGCTCAACAATGGTGGCTTTCCCAAGTAAGCTTTCATTTCTTCAAAAGCTGCTCCGCACTCCTCGCTCCATTCAAATTTCTTTCCGCCCTTCAAAACTTTGAAGAACGGCAAACATCTCTCCGCCGACTTCGAAATAAATCTTCCCAAGGCAATGATCCTCCCATTTAGTCGCTGAATCTCGCGAATAGACTTAGGTGGCGACATGTCTAATAACGCCTGAATTTTTTCTGGGTTGGCCTCAATCCCGCGCCTGTTGACCAAGAATCCCAGAAATTTTCCCGCCGTAACACCAAACGTGCACTTACTAGGGTTCAACTTCATTGAATTCCTTCTTAAGTTCTCAAAAGTCTCAGCAAGATCCAACAAGTGGTTATTCTCTCTGGTCTTGATCACCATGTCGTCAATGTACGCTTCTATATTCCGCCCAATCTGCGACTTAAACACCTCGTTCACCATCCTTTGATATGTTGCCCCCGCATTCTTCAAGCCGAACGGCATCATTTTGTAACAAAAATTTCCCTTTGGAGTCCTAAACGCTGTTTTCGCTTTGTCTTCCTCCGCCATCTTGATCTGGTGGTATCCTGAATAAGCATCAATAAAACCGAATACTCGTGACTGAAATAGAATCCACCAACTTATCAATCTTGGGTAAAGGATAGCAATCCTTGGGACATGCCGTATTCAGATCGTTAAAATCAATGCACATTCTCCACTTCTTGTTTGACTTCAAAACCATTACGGGACAAGCCAACCACACCGGATATTGAATTTTCTCGATTATTCCCGCCTTCAACAACTTTTCCACTTCTTCCAACACTGCCATCTCTTTCTCCGGCGACAAATGCCTTACCCTTTGCTTAAATGGTTCCACCTTAGGATCAGCATTCAAACAATGCAGAGCAACACTCTCATCAATACCCTTCATGTCCTCCGGTCTCCAAGCGAATACATCCAAATTTTCCTTCAAAAAATCAATCAAAGCTTCCCGCTCATCCCGCGATAGTTGCTTGCCAATCTTCACCTTCTGCTCAGGAAAATAACAATTGATTTCCACCTCCTCCAACTCTTCTCCCGCCTTGATATCTGGCTCATCCCGCACCTGCAGCGTCTCCACCTCTATTCTTTTCCTCTTCCTCATACCCACAGGAGCGGGCTTCTTAAGACCGGCAAAGACATTACCAGTAGGCCGCCCCTGAGCATCCTCCACCTCAATGGCTTCATAATCGTCATCAGATTCGCTCATTAGTACTTTAACGTTTCCCTCAACCACTTCTTCAATCCTTGGCTCTTCCATACTAACAAACCTTACAACCCTGGCATAACTTATATGGGGCGTGGCATTCACTATTTCCATCGCCCAACAATTTTCTTTACCATCATCACCCTTTCCCATCATATCGGAGTCTACATCCCGCCAACCTGATTCCCGCTCTTCCATCCTACACATTTCTCGCCCTGAAACTCGCCCTGACACTTGGTTTGTCGCTTCGGCCACCATAGCGGTTCCATTTTTCATACTCTCCGTTATGATCCCATCTGGTTCACCATTCTCCACCTCTACAATCTTAACCATATTTATCTTCAGTGGACTAGATTCTACTTTGGAAGTCATCGAAATTGTACTCTCTGTCTTAGCTTTCAACATCTCCTTTTGTTTTCTTATCACAGTAACCGCCTCACTCTTCAAGCAACCTATCCCATTTGCTGTAGGATACTTCACCCTCTGATGGGGAATTGACAGAACCATTTCAAAACTCAACATGAATGGGATTCCCACTATAGCATTATAAGGAGACACAAGATCAATCACCATGAATTCGACATTCTCGCATCTCGCCAGCTTTCCTTCACCAATTTCAACATCCAACATAATCGTCCCTTTAACTTTAACTGAGTGATTAGTGAATCCCTCAAGATATCCCTTATGAGGCACCAAATTTGCCTCTGTATAATTCATCCTTTTAAAAGCATCATAATAAAGCACATTCCTACTTGCCCCAGAGTCCACCATGACTCGCTGCACAATATTATTGCCTGGATACATAGTGATGATAATTGGCTGACTCCCATGACTTTTGCAATAACTCTCGCTCGGAAAACCGATCACCCTATCTTGATCGGGCGGGGAACCGAGGAACATCAAACGTATGCGTCAAGGTCATGATTTGGGTATTCAACCGAGACACACCGAGTAAAGGGTCGTGAATGACATCTACCAAATTTCTCTCCGGCCTACGTTGATCATCCCGCCCAACATTCTCCTCCAAATACTCTTGCAGAAAACCCTGTCAATCTTCCCCGAATCAATCTTCTCAAATTATAACAATCGTCAGTCTTGTGCCCCTTATCTTTGTGAAATTCACAAGAACTATTCTCGATCTCTAGACGGACCGGCTTCCTGGTGTAATAGGAAAAGGTTCGGGCAGATTTATTTTCTTCATGATCTCGCTGATAGGAGTGTTCAACCGGCTATACTTGATGTCTGTCTTTGGCTTAAACTCTCTCTGATCCCCCGTGCGCCCTTCTCCACGGCCTCCGCTTCCTCCCGTTTGACTTGCCCCTCTATTGCCGCCAAACCCCCTTTTATCATCTCGCACTATCTCCACCCTTTCGCTCGCCACTTTCTTGACGGCCTGACTTGCAACTGTACCCCCCTTGGTCTTAACTCTAGCTCCACTACAAAATCCTCGCACTCTTTCATACAACTCCCCTGTAGTCTTTGGCAATCTCATCCCTAACTCCTGCTTGAAGTGACCCGGCTGTAAACTGGTGTTATACAACATGATTATCTCGCCTTGTGCGATATCAGGAACTTGATTGGCCACTCCCATGAACCTGTCTGTGAAAGTTGCAATCCCCTCCCCATCCTTTTGCTTAAGACTGCACAACTCCGTCTTTTGAACTGGTTGTGATCCTGACGCACTAAATCTCGCCAAGAATTTCTCCCTGAAATCTTGATACCCCGTTATAGAATCTTCAGGCTGTACCAAGAACCAATCCAATGCATGATCTGCCAAAGTGCTCACCAATGCTCGACATAAAATTGCTTCATTCTCGGTCAACAGCGACATGGTTGCTTCAAATCCTCCTACATGGGTTACTGCTCTAGACTTTCCTGAATAACTTGATAAAGTTGGCATTCGAAAACCTGGGTCTGGGGCAACACCTTTGATATTTTGGGTGAAAGGAGCCAAAAAAGGCTTTTTCCCTTCCACTTTCTTTATTCCCGCCTCTAAATCCTTGATTTTCTTCGCCATCTCAGCCACCTCATTTCTTAACCTTTGTTCCTCTTCCTTCTTAGCCTTCTCCGCCTCACTAGCCTTGGCTAACTCTGCGGCTTTTATGGCTTCCACGATCTTCTCGGCCTCTGCCGCCCTTGCCGCCTCTGCAGCTCTCCGCTCCCTTTCCTTGTCAAAATCTTTATCTTTCCTATCTTGTCGCCGTCGCTCCCTATCCCGCGGTGACCTCTCCCGATGTCGCCTAGCATCATGACGTCGCGATATCTGGGTCCTTTCCTTGCCGCGTCCCTCGTCGTGTGTGGAGCCACTAGATTCATTGCTGTCATATTCAAAGTAATAAGAATCTTCTTTGGAATTGCCTGGCTTATGGTGTATTTTCTTTCTTCTCTTCTTTCTTGCTTCCAAGTCATCATCTCGCCTTCGATTTTCTGCTAATCTCCTGGGCAGCGGCGTATCTACATTCTGTCTTGGTCTATTAGCCACGCTAGCGCTATCCTCCCGATTTTGCCCACCAACATGGGACCTTCCCGCTTGCCTATTTAGCAAATTCTCAGGAATGTGGGAGGGCTCCACATGTAACTCCTTCAATTGTTGATTATTGGCGAGGACATGCATCCACGCCTCATTATCCGCCCTTAACTTTTCAATCCTTTCTCTTACTTCTGCATTCTTCGACTTCGCGGGAACTTGGCCTTCATCTACTGCTTTGGCTCTTTCCACTCTCACCCTTTCCTCCTCCACCCTATCCCGCCTCACACTGGTGTTAGTCTCAGACGTATGGACCTCCACCTCTCTTTCCGATCCTGCTTCAGCTCCCGCACGAGCATCCTTTGCATTTGGGGTTGCCAATGTTATGTTAAGGGCCGCCTAGAAGGAGTAGCTTTTTCTTGTCCAACCACCATAACTTGCTTCCAACTAACTGTTACACTTTTACATACACTTCAAGACAAATCACACCTTTTCACCATAAACCAACTGTTCTGACAACTTTACAAGTCACTTTCTGAAAACAAAATGCCTTTAATGCATGTACTAATGAACTTACAACCTTCTGACCAAAGACAACTTTATGACTTCCTGGAATAAATATCACAATCCAAAAAACGCCTTTAACAAGTACTATCTGAGAATCCTCCTTGGTTTTCTAATCAATTAGCCTTTACTCCTTTGACCAGGCGACGGTTAGAATCTTAAGGCTCCACCAACAAACAACAACAGTGCTCCATCTTCTCTCTCACCTCCGGCAGCCACCAACAACCTCCCAAACTTCACCTAGCCACCTCAAGAAGAAACGCTCAGGTCCCGGCAACGGAACCAACTGATGCAGCCATGGAAAATGGTGTTGATCAGGAGTTGAATCTTCAACTACTTCAAAGGATACTCCGGCTAATCTTCTTGGGATGGCTCGCTATGGGACCTACACACATAAGCAACAATAAGCTAAACCGGGGACGACTCCGGTGAAACCCCTCCGGCGTGAGAATCAGTTCTTTTGTTTATATTTAAGAAAGGATCTCTGTTGTAATGGGAAAGAGAGAGCTTTAGAAAGAGAAAGTAGACTTACTTAATAATGGAGAATTTTACATATTTATACCACCTTGTAATCATGGACCATACTTGGAAGGACACGTGTCAGTCATCTATGCTAAGTCAGTCAACTACCCTCAGAGTTAGTAAAAAAGTACTGACATTTCCCTCATGCTACACTGTTTTACATTATGGGGGTGGGTACCACGTGTCAGTTTACCCAAAGATCGGACCATCAATCACATTTGTCGCTAGGCGACAAACACTTTTATTGCGACAAACCCTTTTTTGCGATAAAGCATGCCCGGTTACTCGCTATAAGTTATCCCCTTTGGTATATAAGAATATGGGGACGAATTAATATTCCCGCCAGTTACTCTTCTCGCCTTCTCTTGACTTCCTATATATGCCGCACGTTTGTCGCATATTGTGCTATCTTGATCTTCTATGCCAAAGTATCAATTATTGCTTAATTTCCAGTTTACTATCCTCCTTACTTGATCTATCGGTTTTATCGAACTGTCCTAACTGTTCAGGCCCAACCCATTTATGATAACCATTTCAGGTTGTCATGTTGGAATTTGAAGAAACGAGAACCTTTAAGTTGTTGCACTTAGCTTCTACCCATGTCTTCGAAAACCATTTCTTAGTTTTGTACCTTGCAATCGTGACCGTTGTATTTAAAGTGGTCATCCCGGCGGTCCCGTGACCTGAACTGTCATAACTATTCCAACAATCCACCGCCATAGTCACATCTTGAAACAAACCGTGCACATATTGAATTTCATCCTTCGGGGCTAGAATGAACGGTGAGATTGTTGCCTTTGAGATAGGTTTATGCTGGCCATCATCAAAGGCCAGTACATTGATTTCGTCGAATGAGACGGATATTTTATTAGGGTTTCGGAACCAAAAAATAATGTCCCAATTGGCGGTGAATTGGTAACCGGAAACATTGAGGACATTGACATTTGGTGTGGATCTTATTTCTACTTTGGGAATATGTGGCTCTTGACAACTTATTGGAATAACTATAACAAGTAGAAAAACAACACATATGAACTTGGTAGCCAAAGTATAACCGATTATAAAAGACCAAACTAATTTGAGTCGTAAAAAGATGGGATCAGCCGGGTCGGAGTTGGCGTTCCTAGTTGGTGATGCCTTTTGAGGCTATGGAAATATGACCGAAACAAGAACACAAGATTCCAAGAAAGCTGCTAGCTTTTCTTATAAATTCTTTAATAATCAAAAAACTCCTTCAACCAAGATTTAAAATGAGTTTAAATACTTCTCCAAACCCTAGAACGAAATGCCCAACAAAGTACTAAAATATCCTTAACAAAATTAAATCAAAACACCAGCAAAGGAAATTGAACGGAATAAGGAAACCATGATTTGCGACATTGAGGCGGGCGCCTCAATGTAATCCATGCGGCCGCCTGCCAGGCAGTAACTTGCTACTCCTTCGGCCATGGGCGAGGCGGGCGCCTATCCTTGCTTGATGCGGCCGCCTGGAGGGCCGAGCCTTGAAGCTGCGTTGGATCAATTTGAGGCGTGCGCCTGGAAAATAATGAGGCGGCCGCCTGGTCACCAGTTGCTGCCAAACCATGTTGCTGCGCTGCATCATTCTCCCCTTCTTGGGAAAGACTCGACGACCACGAGTCGACATCGTCTTCAACGTCGCCATGGTAAGCGGACAGATCAGAAACGTTGAATGTAGCTGAAACATTGTAATCTCCGGGCAAGTCAATCTTGTACGTGTTGTCATTAATCCGCTCTATCACTCGAAATGGTCCATCCGCCCTCGGTTGTAGTTTGCCAAAGCGTCCCGCCGGGAATCTTTCTTTACGTAAATGAATCCAAACTAAGTCACCCACCTGGAACACAACCCTCTTGCGATGCTTGTCAACTCGCTGCTTGTACTTGTTGTTTTGCTCAATGATACGTAGACGGACCTGTTCATGAAGCTCTTTAATCTGTTTGGCACGTTCCTCCGCATCCGAGCTGTATTAACTAGAAATAGGGATGGGTATCAGGTCAAGGGGGCTGATGGGGTTACGTCCGTAAACAATCTGGAATGGGCTTTTACTCGTGGTGCGGTTCGGCGAATGATTGTAAGCAAATTCAGCTTGTGCTAACGTTAAATCCCATTGGCGCGGGCTGTCACCCACTAAACTTCGCAACAGATTTCCCAAACTACGGTTAACAATTTCAGTTTGTCCGTCCGTCTGAGGGTGATAAGAACTACTGAATTGTAAACGAGAACCCAACTTCCGCCATAACGTACGCCAAAAATGACTGATAAATTTGACATCTCGATCTGAAGTAAGTGATCTAGGAACACCATGCAATTTGACAATCTCCTTAAAGTACAAATCCGCCACCTGTGTTGCATCAAACGTCTTGCTGCATGGTATGAAATGGGCCATTTTAGAGAAACGATCGACGACCACCATAATGGAATCCTTTTGGCGTTGCGTTCTTGGCAAACCCAAAACAAAATCTAGACTGATATCCTCCCGTAGTGCTCAGAGGCCTGTAACGGAGTGTAAAGGCCTGCATTAGTCTTGCGAGTTTTGGCCACATGACAAACGCGACACCTCTCTACAAATCTAGCAACATCCTGCCCCAACTTCGGCCAAAAAAATTGATCTGCGACGAGTGCTAACGTTTTATCTTTTCCGAAGTGCCCAGCAAGTCCACTCTCATGGCTCTCTGATATAATAAAATCACGCAAGGAACATAAGGGAATGCAAAGTTTGTTCCCCTTGAATAAGTACCCATCATGTATAACAAACTGAAGGAAGCTACCCATGGAACACTTCGCCCACACCTCCTGAAAATATGGATCATCCCGATACAAATCACGAAACGTGTCAAACCCAACCACCTCACAACGCATAGTAGTAAGCAGTAGGTGGCGACGGCTTAGGGCATCAGCAACGCGATTCTGAACTCCTGCCTTGTGCTTGATAACAAACGTGAAAATCTGAATAAACTCCACCCATTTGGCATGACGGAGGTTGAGTTTGTGCTGTCCTTGGGTGTACTTAAGTGCTTCATGATCAGAAAACAATACGAACTCCTTGGACATGAGATAATGTTGCCAATGTTCCAAGGTACGAACAATAGCGTAAAACTCCTTATTATAGGTCGAATACTTCCTCCGTGTATCATTCAACTTTTCGCTAAAAAAGGCTATGGGTTTCTGATTTTGGCTGAGAACACCCCCAATACCAACATTAGAAGCATCGCAATGTACTTCAAAAACACCGTCAAAATCAGGTAGCGTCAAAACAGGGGCAGTCGTTACCATCGGTACTACATCACACCAAACCTCATCTTTGTATCGCTTGCCAATTGAAAAATCGACCACACACCTTTTGTTTACCTTCAATTCACTTCCTCTGACCAACCACGATAACTTATACGGTTGCGGGTGCTCCACCGTTTTCAACTGCAACTTCTCGACCATCGTTGTAGAAACAACATTCTCACAGCTTCCCCCATCAATAATGACCTTACAAACTTTTCCCTTAGCGGTGCACTTAGTCTGAAATATATTGTGACGAAGCCACTGCTCATCCTCCATCGCAGCCACATTCAATACCCTTCGGACCACCAAAGTTGTACCTTGATCTGCAAATACCTCTTCAGTCTCACCATCAGAGTCATCTCCTTCATCATAAACAGGCAATTCATCTTCAACCAAAGCAACAACATGTCGGTTGGGGCATTCGGCTTTGAGATGACCGATCCCATGACACTTGAAGCACTTGGCAGGTTGTTTACCCCTCGGAGTGTCCGAAACAAAAGTAGGCTTGGCTGCAACAGGTGCCTTAGTAGCTGAAGGAGCATCCCCTTTTTGCACATTGGAACTACTACCCCCACGAGCATTAGTCAAGTCTTTACTTTGCCAACGATTCACAACCTTCTTTTTCTGCAATTGTTTCTCAACCTTCGAGGCAAGGCGGCAAACATCGTCATAAGTCCAATATTGTTGCAATTGAACCACATCTGAGATATCAACCCGAAGACCTCCCAGAAAACGACCAATAGTTTGTTCATCCTCCTCAGCCACATCACATCGCATACGCAACCTATCAAATTCATTGATGAACTCCGCCACCGATGAATCTCCTTGCTTCAGAGTATGATAATCAATGAAGGCTTCCTGCCTATAATGCTCCGGAAGGAACTTACGTCGAAGTAGTTTCTTCATCTTATCCCAAGAATTAATCTTGGACTTCCCTTCACGAGCCCTTTGTTTTTTCACGTGTTTCCACCAAATTGAAGCATGTTTCTTCAATTTGATTGCAACAACTTTCACCTTAGCACTATCCGACATAGGTTTTAAATCAAAAACCCTATCAACGGTATTAAGCCAATCAATGAACTCATCGGGATGGGCTTTACCTTCAAATTCCGGGATTTCAATCTTGACACCGATATCCCTTGAAGAGTCCCCCTCATACCTTTGTTGACGTCCATTATTTCTGGCGAAGGGATTGATTCCCTCTTGATACTACTCCTCGGTGGAAGAACCGGCCGAATCAGACCCCACATCCGTTTGAGTTCCCACTCGATTCCTGCGATTCTGAGCCTGGAGTTGAAGTATCTGAATCTGCCTTCTTAGATCATCTATCTCAACATCACGCAGATCACGTTCGCGAGGCTGTTCGTTCACTTGGGGATCCACTCCACGGCCCCTACCACGAACACCACGTCCAACGCGAGCACGCCCTCGTTCGGCCATCAATTCGTCCAGACAACTGATACCAAATGATGCCTTTGAGGCTATGGAAATATGACCGAAACAAGAACAACACAAGATTTCAAGAAAGCTGCTAGCTTTTCTTATAAATTCTTTAATAATCAAAAAACTCCTTCAACCAAGGTTTAAAATGAGTTTAAATACTTCTCCAAACCCTAGAACGAAATGCCCAACAAAGTACTAAAATATCCTTAACAAAATTAAATCAAAACACCAGCAAAGAAAATTGAACGGAATAAGGAAACCATGATTTGCGACATTGAGGCAGGCGCCTCAATGTAATCCATGCGGCCGCCTGCCAGGCAGTAACTTGCTACTCCTTCGGCCATGGGCGAGGCGGGCGCCCATCCTTGCTTGATGCGGCCGCCTGGAGGGCCGAGCCTTAAAGCTGCGTTGGATCAATTTGAGGCGTGCGCCTGGAAATAATGAGGCGACCGCCTGGCCACCAGTTGCTGCCAAACCATGTTGCTGCGCTGCATCAGTTGGCGTTCCAACGAATGCTAAATTCATCTTCTTGGCTTCGAGAGGAGAGGAAATCGAGAGGTTTTTTGCCTTGAGTTTTCGGAAGTAATTTTGATGGTCAACCATTTTGAAAAAAACTGGGTTCCAGAAAATATGATCCCACTTTTTGTAAACCTGGAAGTTAGATTTGTGTATTACTGAAATATATATACCCTACCCTGTAATTTAAGATTGTAGCCAAATTACTATAACAACAAGAGAACAATTTTTGTATTGAAGTTTCATTAATTGGGAATTATTACAAGAGATGTATATACTCCCTCCGTCCCAAAATGTTTGTTCCATTTGACTTTTTTTATTGAACTTTGACCACAAATATATGACAATTTAATTATGTTCATGAAATTCTAAAAATTCCTATTGATTCACCATTAATAATAGGGTTAATGACAATTTAGGGCCTGTAGTATAGGGGCATTACCACATTGGGGCCCGAAGTCCAAAAACTATCAATTTAGGGCCTTAATTTACAATTTTTATCAAATTGGGGCTTTTTGACGTTTTCCGTCCAAAAGCCCCGTTAACTGATCCTGTGCGTTGCACGTGACATTTTGTGAGGGTAATTTGGTGATTTCGAAATTGACTGAATTAAATAAGTTGTTTAACGTCGACCATGGAGGGAGAATCAATTGACGAAGACAACGGCAACCTAGGTTTCCTTGCTTGAAGAATCGATTTCATAGAATCGATTGGTGATTTCAGTGAAGAAAAATGACTTGGTGTAAGCGAAAGAAGAAGGGTTGCCTCTATCCATCCACACCAAATTACGGTAATTTTTAATGGAAAAATTAGGGCACGAAGTGGTCCCAAATATGCTCTGTGATTTTTTATTCGATTTTGTGTTAAAAAATGTAGTCCTTTGTTGTTTTTCATGAAGTGGTCCCATGTTAGTTTGAATATACTTTTTTTCTTTACCTATTGTCCATTAAATATGTATAAATTCAACCTATTACACCTTTTTATGCTTTTCTTTTCTTCAATTTTCATATTTGTAGAGTCTGAAGAACAATTTTCTATAAAGCTTCATCATGGGGCTACTTTACTACGAGCAATATGGGTATGAGTACATACAATGGAGGAAATGTCACTTGGTTTGACTATTTTGAGGTTGATTGTGTGTCAATGCTTGAACTTAAGTTAGCTGTTAAAGAGGCTGGTGTGGAATCAGATAATTATACTTTGTACCAAAAGGTTGGGGATTTACAGTTTGATACAATGGTAAATCTAGAACTAAGGTTAATTAAAAATGATAATGATGCAGCTGATATTGCAATGTTTATGTCTAAGAAGAAGAGGGTTGTTGAACTGTATGTGGAAATAGATGGGAGTTGTGAGGGAATGACTGATGTTGATGTGGTTGGTGATTTACAAAGATTATTGGAGGATTCTGAACATGAATCTTTACATGATAGTGAGTATGAGGGTAGAGAGGATGACATGGAAGTTGAGGTTGAGGTTAATGGTGATGAAGTTGGAGGATCTAAAGTGACCTCTACGGATAGGGATACTGGAAAAATAGTTCAATGGTCATATGGGGCTGGTGTAAAGGGTAGAAATGTGGGAATTGAGTATGATTCTGACGATGGCTTGAAAGATTATGCAAGTGATGATGATAGGGGTAGGGGTAGAGTGTTCAATCCAAAAGTGGATATGGATAAACCTGTCTTTGAACTGGGGATGCAGTTTGCTGATCATAAAGTCTTGGTTGATGCTATAAGAAAGCATGCAATTTCAGAGCATAGGCCTATCATATTTGTGAAGCAAGTGAAACAAAGAGTTAGGGCCAAATGTAAGGACACTTGTCCATGGTTGTTGTTTGCTTCAACATGTCAAGGAGATACAAATCTGGTGATTAAAACTCTCAACACTTGCCACACCTGTCCAAATCAGTTCAAGAGTGGACACCTGAAGCCTACGTGGTTGGCAAAAGAGCATGTCAATGATTGGAGATCAAACCCACAGATCTCTGCAAAGGCTTTTAAGAAAGTTGTTATGAACAAGTACAAGTCAGACATTACTATGCAACAAGCATACAGAACAAGGAAAAAAGCATTTCAATTGATTGAAGGTAGTGTGAAAGATCAGTACTTCAAATTGTGGGATTATGCAGAGGAGCTGAGGTTAAGAAATCCTGGAAGTTCTGTGTACATGACAGTTGAGGACAATATGATGGATGGTAAATCAATATTTCAGAGATTCTATGTTTGTCTAAGAGGTTTGAAAGAGGGTTTTAAGTTGTGTAGGAAAGTCATTTGTTTAGATGGTTGTTTTCTAAAAGGGAAATATGGTGGTCAGTTATTAGCAGCATGTGGTATTGATCCAAATAATAACTGGTTTCCAGTTTGTTATGCAATTGTGGAGGCTGAAACAAAGGACACATGGAATTGGTTTGTTGAGTTAATCGTGAATGACTTGGAAATTGTTGATGACAGCAAGTATGTTATAATGTCTGATAAACAAAAGGGTTTGATTGATGCCATTGCTTCTTTTTTGCCTAATGCTGAACACAGATTTTGTGTAATGCATATGTTAGCTAATATGAGATCAGTTGGATTTAGAGGATTGATTTACAGAGATCAGCTATGGAGTGCAGCATGTGCAACTACTGAAAGTAGGTATAAGGCATGTATGGAGGATATTAAAGCATATAACCAAGAGTGTTTTGATTGGTTCTCAGATAAACCTCCACAACACTGGTCTAGGGCTCATTTCAGAACTGAGACAAAGTGTGATATTCTTCTGAATAACTTAGCTGAAAGTTTCAACAGTTTCATTTTGGATGCTAGGGATAAACCTATACTTGCATGCCTAGAGACAATCAGAAACATGATCATGGCAAGGCTTGATGAGAATAGGGAAATTGCCATTAAAAAGTGGTCTAGGTTGAGGTTGTGTCCCAAGATACACAAGGAACTTCAGAAGAGGAAACAATTTGTTGCTGATTGCATTCCAATATCTGCAGGTGGTGGGAAATTTCAAGTTAGCACAGTTCATAGTCAGTACTCAGTGAATCTAAATGACAGGACATGTACATGCAGAAAATGGGAATTATGTGGCATACCTTGTAATCATGCAATCTCATGTATGTTAACTAAAGGCTTAGAAGCAGAGGATTATGTTGATCCTTGTTACAGTGTTGTCACATATAACAAAGTTTATTCATTCCTCATCAATCCTATGGATGGTCCTGACATGTGGGGACTTACGGGATTGGATCCTGTCCACCCCCCAAAGAGCAAAAGAACACAACCTGGAAGACCAAAGAAATTAAGAAAGAGGACTAACCAAGGTTTACCACATGGACAAGGTGGTGAAGAAGGAGCATTACCTGGAGTACAAGGGGCTGCAAACCAAGAGGGAGGGGGAGAACCAAATGTAGATGAGGTGTTTGATCAACAAACTCAGAAACTACAGAGGAATACTTACCTTAGGACTGTTAAATGCAGTATATGCAAGGTGTCAGGACACAACAAGAAAAAATGTCCTTCAAAACCAACAACCAATGTGAGTACCTAACTTTAAATAAAAGTTGTAAGTTCTAAGCATTAAATTCTTACATTCATTTTTTGGTCAATGGTAGGTGGAAAGCAATGTGAGAGCAGGGGATGGAGACTTTGGAATCTCAAAAGCAGGCACAAGTACCCAACAGGTTAATTGTGTGTCAATTATTTTGGTTTTTTTGTTACGTTTACAAACTATGTTTAACTTAAGGATGTTAATGTTTTAGGCTTCTAAATCAAAGGAGCCAAGGAAAAGAAAAAGAATGGGAGACAGTCCCATCAACAAGCCAACAAACAGCAGAAATGTCAACACCACCACCACTTCAAACAACACCACCAACACCACCACCACTTCAAACACCACCACCACTTCAAACAACACCACAACCACTTCAAACAACACCCCCACCACTTCAAACACCACCCCCACCACCACAACCACTTCAAACATCCCCACCACTTCAAACACCACCACCACTTCAAACAACATCACTGAGAAGATCACCAAGAACACAACCACCACCAAAATCATCACTGAGAAGATCACCACCACAGCCACCACTGATAAGATCACCACCACAGCCACCACTGAGAAGATCACCACCACCACTACCACCAAAACCATTTGTAAAACCTAGATCAATTCCAGATTCAAAGGTAAATGCAACTTATAATTTAAAAAGAAATGGAATCTCCTTGATTTCTTATTTAACTTGTTTTTTGATTTAAAATGAATGTGTTTTTTCATTTAGGTTTCTAAACCCAAAGGAAAACCTAAGCAACAACAACCAGATCCAGAAAAGCCAAAACTGATAAGGTTGCCAAGGTCTGCTAGACTAAGAAGTAGGTTTCAATTCAAGAAAATTGAAGGAATAATTGATTTGGTCGAAGAAGAGGAGGAAAGTGGACCTCTAGATACCATGTCTCAGCCTGTTCAATCTTCTGCATCAGCTGGTAATGTGCTCTCTTCTGGTTCCTTGTCTCAACCACCTCCTGGAGTGATGCAAAGGGTAATCCCTCCTGGAATGGAACCTGTGGGTGCCCGATAGAAGGTTTACAAGCATTTCGTGACTCGGGGAGCATGGTACTACCAAAGAACGCCGATACGTATAACCCTTCACAAATTTTATTTTGAGAGGGGTGGAAAGAGATATGTCACAATGAAGAATCTCAAGAAGACAGCTAAGAATTTGAGTGCAACTAAAAAGTAAATGGTCAATGTTGGCTTTGATTCTCTTTTGCTTTTGGTCTGTCTTATTCTCTATTGTACATGTGGTTGAATGGTCTTTTGGATAAACAATGTTAGGTTAAAACTTAATGGCCTTGTGTGGTCCATTCCTAGTGTTATGCCATATGGGCAGTTTCCTTTACTTTTGGATATGTTTTGTTCAAACTTAAATGTCTTTTTGTACCACAACTATTGATATATAACATATGACCTTGGAATCCTTTATTTTGTAGCTGTTGTGATTTACATGGGTGTTTTTCTTCAGTCTTTCTTCATTCAATCACTCAACAGAATAAACATACAACCACAAGAACACAACAATAGTAGAGACAAGAACAATGTTTTACCAAACTCCAAACTTTCTTCATTCAATCAGTCAACAGATATTACAAAGACTACAACAACATATCTATTTCAAATCCAATATCACAAAAGCAAGTCCACAACAGCATACCTAATACAAATCCAATGTCACATAAGCAAATCCATCACCATTACAATTCTTTCGAACATAAGCATAGACTAACTAAACAAACAGAAGAAACATACAACCCAAGAAAACAACAATAGTAGCCACAAGAACTTTATTTGTCTTTTCAATCTTCCAATTTCCTCCTGCATTTTGTTTCTATTACGGATCAAACCAGGTATGACTGCCTTTGCTCTTCCACATATCTCTCGGATCAACCCATGAAAAATACCCACAATTCCCCTGAATAAAATTTGGACAAAATTTAGACCAAAAACAAATTAAACTTACAGAAAAAATTAGAAGTCAAAAATTACTTACAGATGGGCATTGTAGAAATCTTCTACTAGGATTCCTTTCGGTCCATGATGTCTGCAATCGTGCTACTTCACCGCATCTGCATCTTCGATTCTCAATGCTCATGATGAAAACCCCAAATTTTGCCCTAATTGTTGCAAGGAACCAGCGTCGCAAGGAAACCTAGGTTGCCGTTGTCTTCTTCAATTGATTCTCCTCCATGGTCGACGTTAAACACCTTATTTAATTCCGTCAATTGCGAAATCACCAAATTACCCTCACAAAATGTCACGTGCAACGCACAGGGTCAGTTAACGGTGCTTTTGGACGGAAAACGTCAAAAAGCCCCAATTTGATAAAAAATGTAAATTAAGGCCCTAAATTGATAGTTTTTGGACTTCGGGCCCCAATGTGGTAATGCCCCTATACTACAGGCCCTAAATTGTCATTAACCCTTAATAATATTATCTACAACAACTTTTAGAATTTCATGAACATGATTAATCTCTCATAAATTTGTGATCAAAGTTAAAAAAAAAAGTCAAATAAGACAAACATTTTGGAACGGAGGTAGTATATAATAATGTTAATAATGAAAATCCACGCTTAATATTGCCAACAATAATCGTAACATAATTGTTACATAATGCATAATATACTGCATATCTTTAAATAATAACCAGACCTATATACAACATTCAGGGCCGGCCCAATGTCTAGGCAAGTGAGGCCTAGGCCTTGGGCCCCCTAATTTTGGCAATTTTTTGGGGCCCCAAAATAAGGGACTTAGTGCTAAATACCATGAAGTGAGGGGCCTCATTGAAAAATTATACTCAACCGTCAATCCACCCACCCAGAATTCTCACGAGCACAAAGAAGAGTCGAAACGAAGAGACGCTGAGACCGAATTGCGATCGGAATTGCGATCGCCGATCGAAGCCACCACCAGCCACCGCCGTCCGCCGCACCAAGGTATATCGATTCTCTGATTCTCTCCCTTCATCGACAGTCGACTTTTCCTCTCGCCTACATTGTGTGTATATTTTTGTTTGGTATTAGATTTGTTGGAATATATTTTGTGGGATCCTGTGGACGGACAACATAAGAACACTGGGCTTCGTGGGTTTAGATTTCATCTGGTTTGGTTTCAGGGAGAGCCTAGTTTTACTCTGGAACATTGAGTTTAAGTCTATTTTCACCTAGTATCTGGTTTTTCTTTGCAACCATTTAAATGTAAGGATCTACCGATTAAAAAAGTATTTTTAATATGTAAAAAAATGTTTCTCTTATTAAGAAAGTTCTGTTTTTTAAGCCACTTGCAAATGATGCTGTCTAAAAAGTTTCAGCTATAATCCTTGCTAGGCAATATTTTCCAACATTTAAGTCAGTTTTTGATGACTTCCTCTCTGTTTTTGTGATTCTTTTGAATTTAGGCTCCTCAAATTCATGAATCTTGTATTTTGGTTAAATGGAGAAATTTACTTCAATTTTGGGCTCTAGGATTTGAGAATTTCATCCATTTCAATTCATGAATATGTTCTTGAACCCCAATCTTGATTATTGAACTTCCCCTGTCATTTCTTGCATCAGTCCAATTTAGTTAATTTAGTAAATGGAGTATGTCGTATGATATATTTTAAGTTTGTAATTTTTTCTTAATTTAAAAAAAATAGAAGAAATTGTATTAGAAACTGAAAGGCCCCTCCAAAATTATCGGCCTAGGGCCCCAAATATCACAGGGCCGGCCCTGACAACATTAATCAATTAATTCAATTATCGATAGTGTTTGTGGCAAAAACTCGCAATAGATCACACAGATAGAATACTGAATATCAAAATTTTTAGAGTTGTATTTATATTTTTAATAAATTTATTAGTATTAATATTATTATTATTTAAAATTTCAGAAAACATATTTTGGGGCTTAATTTCGAGATAAACTGTCTTCCAATCAAACTTCATGTCTGTAAAACACGACCATTGCTGAAAGTAAGATTTTAAACAAAAAATATACTCCTCCGTCCCAAAAATTTAGTACCACTTTTTTATTGTTAACTTGAATCAACTTTGAGCAATAATTTAGATTAGTTTTACCTATCCCAATGAGAAAATTTACAACTTGTTATTAATACACTATTATAATTACTTTCAATAACAATTTTAAAATGTTCATTAGGATAATTAAATTAACCTAAAATTATTGCTCAAAGTACCTTCATATTGAGCGAAAAAAAAAGAGAGAGAGAGAGAAGAAACTCATTACGGGACGGAGGGAGTATTTCTAAGTACCAAATATTGAAACAATCAATGTATTTAATAGCAATTTTCTTAAGGGAAAATGCACTGTCTGAAGACAATCCCTTGCCGATACAAATATTGGTGGCAAAAGCAACATATCTTACCAAAAGTGCACTCAAGAAAAGGATCCGCTCAATGCAGGCCCCACCTGAAATTTTTATGCGCTATGAGCTTGGAGTCACTCTGCTCATGCCAATGGACAAGTTTTCTCAAACTCCTTTTGTGCTTTGCGGCATAATTCAAATTCGTCAGTATTGTAGTACATACAGCCAGCATATGAATCCATCTCTTTCGTGCACCTCTGGTGAAGATCCTTTAGCCTACAGGGTGGCAGGGATTATTATATAAATCAGAAATATTGCCAAATGTTATACATTTATTCTTCCATTCTTTCAGAATAAGAAATTAAATTTGAAAAATAAAGCAAAAATTACTTAGCTTAGGCAACATGAACTTAGTTTTTGTTGTGAAGTCTATATAACCTCTGAAAACATGAAAACAGGCTGGTAAAAAACTCTGTTGAGACAATTGACATGTAAAATAGTGCTTGGGGAAGAAAAAAGTCACAAAAGTTCAACAAAATCACTGGTGGCAGTTCATAATTGGCTACTCATTTTGCTGGCTCTAAAATTCTACGAGTAAAAGAGAGCATGAAAAGGGGTACAGCCTTTGGCTGCACAAGAAGAGATTGTTCTTGATGCATGAGCACAAACTCGAAGGAGAAGAACCCCCAAAATGACTCGTTTAACCATATCATTTTTTTAAGTAAGAATGATTGCTGAAGTAGTTAGTCTGACCAATGATTTCAGGTGCCTTTTTAATTAGTTTTTAGTCCCCATGTCCTTGAATAAATGTCGCACTTTCCATTTTGGTTCGTCATAAAATAAAAGTAGCGTTTCCAAATAAGGAAAGTGACTTGGTGCAAATTTATCATTGTACAAATAATGCACTAACTAGTAAAGCACCTTCCTTAAAAAGTTGACAAGTCAACTGTGACATTTATTCTGGGACAGAGTATTTATTTTTTGGGTGGGGTGGGGAGAACCAGAGACAAACTACCTACCAGCACAATGGAGGGGTAGATGACTCCATCATGCGTTTGGGATAGAGCAGTAAGTGATCAAGCATTGACAAGTTGTCCATTGCTGTTTCAGTTGTCTAGCACTAAAACGGACCCATTGTGGGAGACTAGATTAACTGGAAAAAGTGTCCATTTTGAGGAGCTAAACTGCACGAAATGCTTCTACACTTTCTTCTATTTCTGCCCAAGAAATAACACATCTACAGAGTGCAGAAGCACTACAACACTTCTACGGCTTCAAAAGCGAGATATAGCGTAAAAAATAACTTGCGTCACACCGAAAAGAAAGCAGCTGGATCCAATTCTTAGTTTACAATCTTAGTTACATGCAATAAAGGACTTCTTGTTCAAAGCTAATTTATATAGCTCAAGGGACATCCCAAGTAATGACTGATTGATACACCGGAGAATTTTAAGAAAATTGTAGCGTTCATTACACAATGCGATACTTTAATATAATTAGAAGCCACTATACTTTCAATGAAGCTTCCTCACTCAACTGTGCACACACATCTCCATCACCATGGAATGATATTTGTACTATAATACTCCCTCTGTCCCAAAATGAAAATTAGACATTCATTTTGGGACACAGGGAGTAGCATGGAAGGAATGAGTTTTCCTGTGAACTAAAAGAGCAAAACGCCACATTCGTAAACCTAATGTTGTCATCCCTGATTTCCGGAAGAACAAAGATAACTGGTTTGAGTATGTAATCCAAAACTGAAAGGTAACATATATTTTACTACACGTCTCTAAATTAGTGCCCATTTTCTAGTGAAGTTATTTAATCCATCTTTATCAACTATCAAGTCCTAATATGATTTGCAGTCAAATTGTGTGATCTATGAAGTAGTTATTTCACGTACTAGTAAAAGTGCTTCCAAGTTAGGCCTGGCAATTTTACCCAACAACTCATCAACCCGCCCAACCCAACTCATTAATTACCCAACTCAACCCAACCCAATTAATTTATCAGGTCGTAACAAGTTACCCGAATAATCCATCAAATTTTCGCGAGTTAAGCCGGGTTGAACTCGCGAACCCATTCTAACCCGTCAAAACAAAACAAACGTAAAATGCAGGCACTTACTTAGGCTTACCCGCACGATCATGTACAAGCTGTTGAGTCCTTAAATATGAATGAAACAAAGGGATTGAATTGAATTAAGGTCAAAGCCGCATTTCCTAACCAAATACTTCCCATTTATGTAAACTCCATTGTAGTTGCCTTCTCTCACTTTATTATTTCCTTCGTCTCATAATTAATATTACATCATTTTTAAACGTTAAAAAATAATTTTATTATGATACGGAGTATATTATATACAAATAAGTAAAACATACATATATTATAAAAGAACTTGACAAGTCAATTGCGACACTTATTATATAAGACGAAAAAATATTTTATTATTTTGTAATTTTCACTCATAGACCATTAAATATAAATTGCACATTTATAGTTATATCCCGTGTACTATCAAAAATGAATTTTCACTTTATGCGGGTTGGCATTACATTACATATTGTAGATAAATAATTTCTACTGTTATCATTGGTTTAACCATTTGGCATGTCTATTAATTTATATAGTGAGTTGTGAATACGTACATTCTTTTCTACTCTCTCCGTTTCAAAATGATTTTTCAAAAAATGTTTAAATTTACTCTTGATCAATAGTTAAATCAAAAGTAAAGTTAAATTTATTTTTTTGGCATTCATTATGGGACGGAGATAGCAATATCTTGTCATTTGGATATTTCTTAATATCAATTAGGTTTTTTCATGGCTCCATTATGTGAATTTAAAGTTGGAATGTTTTTAATTAGGTATTTTCATGTCTCCATTTTGTGAATTTAAAATTGGAATGTTTTTAAATTTTTTGCTTGGTTTGAATTGGATACGTTTAAAATTATTTTGCTACATGAAAGTTTTTCAGGGTGTCAACGTTATTTGAGCAGGCTGAATAAAAAAAAAAAAAAAGAGTATTTCAGGGTGTCGATATCCAAATATCCCAAAATGAATGTCAAAATAAAATTCAAATTTTCTGTGATTCGGAATAAATTTGATATTTTTTCAATATTTATTTTGAGACGGGGGAAGTCCAGATTAAAAGGATGAGAGCATATTTTTGTAATTTTCCGTTGTCATTTTATGACCCTTGTTTGCTATATTGTTTCGGCGCAATAATGAGAACAAGCTTAGCAGGTTGACCCGAGTCGACCCGGCTCGTTTAACCCGCATGTTAAACGAGTTGTGTTTAGGGATGGCAAAAAATCCGAACCCGCCCCGAACCCGAAAAGACCAGCCCCTAATAGGCCAGGTTTGGGATCCAAAATTGAAAACCCGCCGAGTTTTTGTAGGGTTCGGGTTTAACCCCGCCCCGCCTCGAACCCGCCCCGATTAACTAGGAAATTACTAAAATACCCTTACCTGACTCTACGAGTCTACGACGCTTAGGGTTCCCCGTTCCTTACTTCATTTCCTCCTCTCCCAATTCCTTTCCTCGAATTTCCAGTCTCTCTCTCGAGCTAGACAATGGCAATGTTTGAACCAAGACCTCTTTGGTTCTGCTTTCCGGCCTTCTTCTTTTATTTTATTTTTACTTTTTTTATTGAGCTTTAGACAGCATTTTTGGAGATTTTTGACTTTCCAACCTCTCTTTTCCAAGAGCTGTTCAGCATCCACCGATGTTTGAGCCAACCTTTCTTTTACGAATTTTTGACTTGTATTGGTCCTTACTAAGTTGCGATCACAAATAGCTTCTTTAATTTAAGTAACAAGCAATTTTTTTGGGTTAAACGGGTGGGGGTCGGGTTAGGCATCAAACGCGGCGGGGCGGGTTTGGGTAATAGTATCTCACTGTAGGGGCGGGTTTCGAAAATGAAGAACCCTTCCCGAACCCGCCCCGTTGCCATCCCTAGTTGTGTTGGGTGTTACTCGTTCTAATTCGTTACCCACCTCAACCCATTACCCGCCTTAACTCGCTTTAACTCGACCCAACTCAACCCAATTGCCAGGTCTATTCCAAGTCAACATCCTTAGTTAACAAAAAAAAATTGAAAATTATATTCACTTAGTGATGGAGGGAGTATATAATTGGTATGTTTTCTACTTTTTTGGATACAAAGTCTGTTTTCTACTTTGACAAAGCTGATTATGATAATTAGGAATCAGTTTCCCAATTTCTTGTCTCGCAGGAAGGAGTAATGAGTTGATTAAATCAACGACAATCATAAAATGACTGACCTCCCCTAATATTACTTTCTGTCGACTCTCTAATACGAATGGAAAAGGCCTTGCCTATAAATTCAAAAGTTTTTCTTATCTGAAGCAACGTAAGGGATCCCAATGTATCTGAACCATTTAGTGGGTTCCCGTTTCCTGCCTGGCATGTCACGTAAAGAGCATCCCCTGCTAAAATCCCCATTTAAAACAAAGATTTGAAACTCCATGATTTTCATAGTTATCCATTAGAGACACAATTAAGACCATAAGGTCCCGGCCCTTCCATGGACCCCCATATCGGGTGCTTTTGTAGTACAAGGTTGTCATTTTATCTTATATAGACATAAGTTGTAAACAGAGGTGATATTATAACCCAGTCGGCAGTAAAAGGTAACTTGGTAATCAATTGCAACAAACATAATTGCAGTTAAAAGCACACGACACACTTCAGAAGCTTTACATATCTCCAATTGGTAATATATATGACATTTTAATACAGACAACTTGTTTCTCGTTTTTTGTGCAACAATATCATTATGTTTAGTTCTATTTATATATCCCGCTCAGAAATCTTTCTGAAATGACATGAAAAAGATGAGTATTATTGCGGGCCAAATGAGCATCATGACTTATAGATCAAAACAATTCAATCAAGTATGAGAAACTATCTCAAAAAACATACTCGAAGACTTTATAGTTCTCTATGAATTATGTAGGCATAACAAAATGTTATGATTGCATATTATTCCTTGGACTTATCTATCACTAATGCCAAATAATAAAGCTTAGGATTCAGAAAAAGAAGTCGAAACCACTGGAAATCTCTTGGAATATAGGGATCCGAAATTGGTTCATAGCAGAAATGGCCTCTTTCCATAGCCATCACTCTGGATAGCATGCTTGGTTGTGGTGAGCACTCCATTGCCATAGTCCCTGCCTCCAACTGATTCAACATCAGATTCCCACACAATTGGAAATTTGAAGGTGGCATTTCTCAGGAAAGTCAAGAAACATCAGAAGGGGAAGAGATGATGACCGAGGGAGAAACAGGAGAAGAATGAGGAGTAAAAAGGAAGAAATGAATATGGGAGGAGGGGGATTTTCTTGGATATACTATGCTTAGAAACACAAGATTTTGGGGGAAACTAGTTTCTCCTTAAATTATAAAAAGTCCTGTTTTATAAACTGTTCCTAAATATTCGCTAACTACTTGCAAGTAGAAAAAAAGTGGACTTTTTATAATTTATGGAAAAACTAGTTTCTCCCAAAACTTGCTCGCTTAGAAATGTCGGCTTCCCCAGTCAGTTTGAAGCTCTATTCGGTTTCTGGGGTCATTTTGTTCTAATCCTTCCCTCTTTTTACTTGTCAAATTCAGATATACTGTCTCTACTCTTTCTGTGTCCATTATTAACAATAGGCGACCTCAAACAAATACAAAGTTTTTGAGAATTTTTTATTAGTATGGACCTTTAGTACGCAGATACGTTCCCCGAGAAGATCCTCGTCCCCTAAACTAATTTTAACTGCAACCATCTACTTTCTACTTCTATTTGCAGGACATTTTGATTTAGATTGTTCTAAATTCCAATCCGAGTAACTGAACTGCTTTCTACATTAATTCGCAGGATATTTTAATTCAGCTTGTACTGAATTTCAATCCGAGTAACTGAACTACCAAGACAACTGATTTGGAAATAACAGCATCATAAGTCTTTATTATCAATGCAGCTATGAAGCAACAAACAGAGTGAAAATTACACAGAGAAATATGCAATTGTATATAACATGTAAATATACTTACAGGCCAAGGACGCAGCGAGTGACTTGCTGCCCTTTCTCGAGACATTTCTCAGGATTCGGATCGGCTTTCTTGCATTTGAGAAACGCCACGTTCTCACTTCTCACCCCTACATTTGGTCGCGATATGCTTCGACGACGCCATTAGCACCGCCGACGTCGGAATTGGTTCTCCTACTGCATTCATTGCCGTCGACATCACTCGCCGATTGATCACCTCCCTATCCAATTACGAAACCAAACCTAATCAAATTGAGGAAAAACCAGTCGAAAATAAAAATGATTTCTCAACCCAACCAATCATGTTAGGGCTCAGATAGAAGAAGGCCAGTAGGGTTGTTTTGTGCGTGATGCTAAAGTGCGCGTCGTGGCAACGTTAAACCCGGGGTGGTTATGTCTTTTCAAGACGAGTTTAAGATTATTTGGCTGGAAAAACTTCCTTCCGCACTCCTACTACTGATTTAGGGTTCAAGGGGAGCTCAGCTGTCAAACAAAGATTGAAACTTTGAGGTTTGTGAAATTCTTAATTGTCTCTAGTAATTTGTTGGGTTTCGATTGTTTTCGTCAATCTTGATTGAAATATGGTTGCTGTATTCTTGATGTTGTAGATAAGAGGAATGGGGGATAAGAAGAAGAGCGCTACATTGTTCATAAGGCTAGTGTCGGCGGCAGGGACCGGATTTTTCTATGTGAAGAAGAAAAATCCGAAGAAGATTCAGACAAAACTCGAGTTTCGTAAGTATGATCCTCGTGTCAACAAGCATGTTCTGTTTACTGAAGCCAAAATGAAGTAAGAGAGAGAGAGAAAAGAGGCGATGATAATGGTATTTTTATTGTGAAATTTTACATATATCGTATTGTTATGATTTTGAAGATGTGGGGCTTAATCATTGAAATATACCCATTTCATCTTGTCATTTGAATCGACTTCAAATTTGGGCGCGATTTTCTTGTTGATTTTCAAGTTTACATTGTTTGTCATTGATTTCGGTGTGCTTTGCTTTGATCGTGTTTACAAGATACACCACTGTAGTACGAACTCATTTTCTTCTTATAATTCTTTACCCAAGAAGCGACTACTTATATTTTTAGCACAAGAATCAAGCTTGATATAAAATACGGAGTTGAGACGTGGTCATGATTTTGGAAGTAGATTAGATCATTGATAATGGTCTTCCTTAGTAAAGCTTGAAGTTTGGCCGCGAGTTATCAAAGTTGTTCATCTGATCTTCAGGTTTAGGCGGGAGGCTTCATCAATTTAGGCAAATAGGATAATGTCAAGCTTAAAATAGCTTTAGCTGTTTTGACGGGCAAGGACGAAACAAAGGTAACATACAGAACATTAGTTGATATATGGATAATATTATAGGTGTATGCTACCATACTTGAAAGTGAAGTAAAATCCAAATCGAACACAATAAATGCTATAGGGAAACACTGAATTTGCAGGGGCGGACCCTCTAGCTTTATTTGTCATAGTCTTTTCTTCGGAAAGGACTATTCATAGATAACCCAGAAATACCAGTATGTCTGAATAACTACAGGAGGGCATATTTACCACTTACCAGAATAAGGACCTCTTGCATGCCCTTTGGAAACTCTACTTTTATTTGAACAATCAAGACTTCAAAATAATTTGCTCTCAACTGTGAAGTTGATTGCAAGAGGGCATGCTTAGCAAGATCAATGTCTCCAGAAATTCGCACCATCTCATCATCTTTCTCATCAATTTTGGTACTCCCTCCGTCCCAAAATGAATTTCCAAAAAAATCTAATTTGCTCTTGATTAACAGCAAATTTGAAAAAGTTTTGGACATTTATTTTGGGAAAGAGGGAGTAACACTTTTTGTTGGAGTTAGACCCGAGCCCGAAGCCCGACCCGCTACGTAGGCACCACACACTGGCCCACTAAGCACCTCCTCAATTGGGTCAACCACAGCCCATCACAGGCCTCCAAAAGTCCAATGGATGATTTGATGCTTAATAGTAGTGTATGAGCCTTATATATATCACACTAAATTTCCACATATTTCCAATGTCGGATGGGGATATCACATATGCAAATACTAGCTTTGTTTATTTTCCTGATTAAAGAAGTCATTGCTCCCCCTTTCCTGATACGGCAACCAATCATTGGATTTGGCACTATTAGATGGGGGTAATGAATGACATAATACTTGAATCTACTTTTTCCCTGCAACTAGATTGCGAGGGCTATGATACCTTGGTTGAGAAAATTTGTTCCTTCTCTTCGTGGAACAGATATTGTGCAGTCATCTCCCATAGCAGCTCCAGACTCTTGTTTTATCTGATTGATTATGACACCACTCTTTCCAATCACATCACCAGTATTTTTAGCTGGACAAATCAAACACAAATAAATTCCTTCGATGAGGCTTCATCCCGAGAACTCGAGAAGGTTGGTAAAAAGAGTGAAGCCAGACCCCACTCTCACCATTGTATTCTCATAATGACCCTCAAAGAAAAACTTGTGAAAAGTTCTGGAATCTTATGATCTTATCTTATCATTTCGGCAGCGCAAAACCTACAGCCAAATGATTCTTTATTTTATCTTTAAGGTGGCTGATTCACAAACAGCTGCGACCAATTTATGAGATACCTGGCAGGACACCTTCACGGAAATCACAAAACAGTTTGAGATTTCGAGCTATGGAGAGTGAGATATTGTGATTTCGGTAGGTTTTTCGCTTACAATAATTGGAAATAAAGAAACAAATGGGTTTCAATTTGAAACTCTATAGAGTAAGGGATAGCTGTGTATTTTTAATAGAGTAAATATAACCCTATGAGTCAATTCCAGCTTCTCTTTGAAATTCAGGTATTCTCTAACCTGGTCTCTGTAATTTTACTAGTTTGACATTGTGAAGTTTTCAAAATTGCAGGTTGTTGTTGCGTTTATATATGTGTTTTATTCTTTGTTTTGCTATTTAACTATTGTGGATTCAATGTTGATATTGCATTGGGGCATTGACAAGTGTCTATTTTATACACGCTTATATGATAAATTTATACTTTATTTAGTATATTTTTAATCATTTTAGTTTAAATTAGCTCATATTTGTACTTGTTTTGAGGATTTTATACTTGGTGTTATGTTGTTATGATTTAACAGGAGTTAGATACATTTTTGGAGTATAAAGGGCATGAAGGAAAGCTTATGGGAGTAGAATGATCAAACTTGGAAAAAGAAAATTAAATCAGACCAAACGAGCAAGTGCTAGGTCGAGCACCCTATAGACTCGGCCGAGCATATAAAAGTCGAATGTACATGTATTCTGGAAAGTTGTGCTCGGTCGAGCAGGTCATATGACTCGGTCGAGCAGCACCTGTTCTCAACCAAAAGGTATCTTTTCAAAGTGTGGAGGCTTTTGAAGAAATATGTGCAACTTTTGACCCAAACACCTATAAATAGGACATATAATCAGTAATCAATCAGACATCCAGATTTACTTGTAAACATACTATAGTTAAACAATATCATTATTTTCAAACATTGATAGAATCATTAATGCATTTTAGAGTGAAAATTTGGAGTTGAAGCAATAATACATTGAATATTATTCTCATCCCTTTTTCTACTAGTATTACGAATAAGTATTTATATTCCCTATTTTATTTTATGTCTTATTTGTATATCATCCTTGTGGTTTTTATCATTGCTAGTGATTAATCCCCCAACTTCTTGGGGTTTTTAACTCGATTTTATGTGTTCACCTTATTAAATCATGTTTTTTTCTCTTCTTCATCTCTTGATCAATTTTCTTCATGTCATTTTTAAACGCATACGAATATAAAGACGTCTATATTTGTATGAATACTAGTTAATCAAGAGATGGACTTAACAGTTAATCTTGATTAATGAAACCACATGAATTAAACTAAACACTATTAATCACGAGAGTAGATTAATTGCCTAGTAATCATCCTTAATTGGAAAATACGTGGATTTTAATGTGAACTTAATGGGTTTTGAATAATGTATGGAACCATCGAGAGAAATGTCGTGTGCTATCTTGCTTGATCGTGAGAAGGTAGCACGAATAGCGTATCATCCTTGATTTTTTATGAAACCTTTATCTAAACCATGATTAATTGTTGATGAATACATGTTGTTTGAATCCCAATCCCGAGAATTTCCTTCATTATAAAGAGTTCAATTTAAAAGAGTAGTTTGCATTTATTTCTAAATAATCAACAAAACAATTTTCTCCCCCAATCCATTTTTATTCATAGTTCCTATTTAAAAGCAAGTATTAATAAATAGTTACATTGTACTCGTGGGATCGACCCGCATTTGTCGTTTTTATACTACATCTACACCGTACACTTGCGGTATTAAAATAAGCCGTCAAGTTTTGACTTGACAAGTTTTTGGCGCCGTTGTCGGGGACAACGTTTAACTATTTTAGTAATTTCTTTTAATCATTCACATTTTTATTTGTTTATTAATTTTATCGTTATTTAACATCTCTTTCGAGGATTTTTTTTATACTTCATTAGGTATTCTTGCCATATATGAAAAGAACTTGGATATTACTTGAAGAATTTGATTCGGAAACTGAAAGAACTTTTCACGAAAGGCTAAGAAAATTAAAGAAAGTACTAGAACAACAAATGGAGGAAGGAGAACCCGCGACACCACCACCTAGAACCTTACGGGACTTTGTTAACCCAAGTACCCCGGGTACTAGATCACCAATAGTTGTTACGAATGCCGATGCGGCCAACTTTGAGATCAATCTGCAACTACTACATATGGTTATAAACAACCAATTCAGCGGATCGGCTTTCGAAGACCCCTATATCCATGTGCAGTCATTCTTGTAGTATTGTGACACCACCCGAATTCAAGATGTCACATCGGAGCCAATAAGGATGCGCCTTTTCTCCTTTTCTTTGAAGGATAAGGCAAAACAGTGGTTGAATTCGGTTCCCCAAAACTCCTTGACAACATGGGAGCAAGTGCAAGAAGCCTTGCTTGGGCATTTCTTCCCACCTTCTAAGACCGCTCAAATCCGGACAAAGATAACCAACTTTAGCCAAAACGGTAATGAGTCGCTCTATGATCCATGGGAGAGATACAAAGAGATCTTGAGAATGTGTCCTCACCACGGGCTTGAAAAGTGGTTGATTGTTCATACATTCTACAATGGTCTCACATTCAAAACAAGGGAGACCATAGATGCCGCCGCAGGAGGAGCACTTATGAATAAAGCGGTGGATGATGCATATGATTTGATCGAGAACATAGCCTTAAATCACTACCAATGGTTGAATGAAAGAGAGCAACTACAAGGAACTCAGGGTAAGTACAATATTGATGTTGTTACTCTCATGTCTTCTAAAGTTAACATGCTTTTAAAGAAATTTGAAAATTTAAATGTGAATCCCGTGGCCAACGCTAACGTTGTATGTGAACTATGTGGGTCAAACTCACATAGTGTAGAAAGTTTTGAATTGTTTGACACTACTTCTAGTGAACAAGCTAATTATGTTAACTCATATGGGCAAAAAGGGGGTATGTATTCAAACACATACAACCGGCCGAAATGGAAAAATCACCCCAATTTTTTCTATAGGGAAACAATGTTTTAAACCCACAACCTTATTTTCAACCACCGGGATTCACACAAAAGAATTTCAATGGCAATCCTAATGCTTTCCCTGCCCCTAAGTCTAAATTAGATCTTTTGATGTATTTCATTGTTGAAAATAAGAATGCAGAAGAAAAGACTAACAATGAACTTAGGGATTGCTTCAAGTCCTTGAATAATAGGTTCGATAATCTTGCCGCCCACAATAAAATGCTTGAAAATCAGCAAGCTCAACAAGCCGGCACCTCGCATAGACCACAAGGGAGTTTTCCCGGTCAACCGCAAAGGCACGAAGATCATGCTAAGGCAATAATAACTAGGAGCGGGAAAGAGTTTGTAGATCCCTCTCCCAAGGGGATCATTGAGTCTAGTGAGGAGAATCCTAGTCCAACCCCTAATGAAAAGGGGATGGAATCCCCTAATGTTTCTAGAAATTTTGATCCGCCAATACCATACCCCTAAAGGTTGGTAAAGGCAAAACTTGACAAACAATTTGCAAAATTTTTAGAAGTTTTAAAGTCTATTTACATCAACATTCATTTTACCTATGCTTTACAACAAATGCTCTTTTATGCTAAATTTTTAAAGGACATTCTTCCTACTAAGAGGAAACTTGAAGAATATGAGACTGTTCCATTAACGGAAGAGGTAAGTGCCGTTTTACAAATAAATTACCTCCTAAATTGAAAGATCCCGACACTTTCTATATTTCTTGCAACATAGGTAAATTTGATGTAGATAATGACATGCTTGATCTTGGGGCGAGTGTAAGCTTTATTCCGCTTTCGGTAAGTAAGAAAATGGGTGTGGGGAAACTCAAGCCCACCACCATATCTTTACAATTAGTGGACCGCTCCATTAAGTACACGGTAGGTATTATGGAGGATGTTCCTTGTCGAGTCGGAAAATTAATCATCCCGGTCGACTTTATAGTTCTTGAGATGGAAGAGAACCATCACATTCCCGTTATTTTATGTAGACCATTTCTTGCCACCGCCGGGGGAATCATTGACGTTAAAAATGGTAACCTTTCTTTAAATGTAGGGAATGAGAAAGTGGAATTTAATTTGTCAAAATTAATGAAAAGTCCTAATATTGAGAATCCTTGCTTCGGTGTTAATATGTTGGAAAGTATAAGAAAGGAGTTTAAAAATCCACAATCTAGAGACCCGCTTGAAAAATATCTTATAGATTTGAGGTGTTTGCATGATAATGATAAGATATACAATTATACTATGTATCTTGATGCTAACCATGCAGCGAAATTTAGTGGCAATACTAAGTTTGATAAGTTGGAGGCTAAAGCGGAGTCATCCAACAAGAAGGTATTTGAGGCAAATAAGACACCTCAAGTTGAATTGAAACCTCTCCCTCCAAATCTAAGGTATGCATTTCTTGGGCCTAATTCTACATATCCTGTGATTATTAATGTCAATCTAAGTCCTCTTGAGACTGAAAAGTTATTAAGAGAACTTAGATTACATCAAAAGGCCATCGGATATACAATTGATGATTTAAAGGGAATTCATCCTAAAATTTGCATGCATAGAATTGACTTGGAGGAGGATCATAAGCCATGCATAAAACATCAAAGAAGACTAAATCCTAACATGAAAGAGGTTGTAAAAAAGGAAGTCCTTAAGTTACTTGATATGGGCATTATCTATCCAATCTCGGATAGTAAATGGGTTAGTCCCGTACAAGTTGTCCCTAAGAAAGGAGTAATGACGGTCATAAAAAATGATAAAGATGAATTAATCCCAACTAGAACCATCACGGGTTGGCGTATGTGCATTGACTATAGAAAATTAAATAAGGTCAACCGGAAAGATCATTTTCCCCTCCCCTTTATAGATCAAATGTTAGAAAGGTTGAATCACTCTTATTTTTGTTATTTGGACGGGTATTTCGGATTTTTCCAAATACCTATCCATCCAAGTGACCAAGAAAAAATAACTTTTACTTGTCCATATAGCACTTTCGCTTATAGCAGAATGCCATTTGAACTTTGCAATGCTCCCGCCACCTTTCAACGTTGTATGTGTAAGTGTTCCAATTTGAGATTGTTAGAATTTTCGTTAGAAAATTAACGAAAGTTATAACATTTCTAACAATTCCTAACAATCCTAACATTTTTAACAAAGTGAGGGTAAAATGGGCATTGTTATTTAAGGTTAAACCTCAAAAAGAATCTTAAAAAGCAAAACAAAGGAAGAAAACCAAAAATAGAAATGGCTGGAAACATAAAACTGGCTGTTAATTTGAATTTTCAAAAGAAATATTCCTCTTGTCCAAAGCCTGAAGCAGCATTTAATGAACAGTGCACGCCACCAATCCCATCCGCGCGGACATCTTTGTAAAATTCAGAGGGCTATAAATTGAGCCCTCCAGTCACAAAAATAAAAAGCCACAACACAATTTGCCTTTGAACCTACGGCGAAATATAGAGAGAAAACAGTGAGAATTCACTTGAATTGTCACCATTTTCTCTTGAATATTTCCCAACTCACACTCACTCTCAAATTCAAACCCTAAACACATTCAAGCCTCAAACACTCATATATTCAATCCAAAGCCTCAAAATACAAAGAAGATAGGTATAACCTCCCTCTTCTTACCCTAAATCTCTCATCCATGCATGCATCTTCAAACTACAAAATGTAGTTCATTCTTCTTCTTGTCTTAAGATCCAAGAAGATCACCATGGAAGTCCATCTCCATGGATGATCTTCTACAAGGATCAACATTCTCTTTAATGTGTTCTTGTTTTCTTGCAAATGCATTTTCAAAACCCTAAAAACCATTTTCAAGCATCAAATCTCATTTTCAAAGGATAAAATTCCCCTTCCCAAGCAAATGAAGTGCTTAGTCCTAATGTACCCCAAGGATGGTTTGGTATAGTTGATTCACCACTAAAATGTCAAGTGATCACTAACCAAAACCTAGGGAAATGGGGACAAGCATGGATGCAAAACTCCCTTTTAAATCATATTTTCTTTCTTGAGAAGTTGCTGTCCAGTAGCAATTTTCCAAGATCCCAGTCCATTGTCTTAATTTTTGGACACAGATAAACTTGGAATTTGGTGTTGAATACAAAACACTTTTTGTATCCAACATCCAGAGATTTCCAGACATATTTTTACTTTATTTTTTGGGTGAGTAAAACTCCTCTTTTCAAATTTTCTTTCAGAGGCTAGTTCATCAGCTTCTGGGAATCCAGATCTCATATCTGAGGTTTCCAGAAGGTTTTGACCCCTCAAATCTTCTCCAAAATGGAAAATTCCTTCGCACAAATCTTATTTAAGGTGTCTGGAACAACTTTCATTCTCTGAGTTTATCCAGATTATGAGGTTTTAAGACCCTTGAATCCATTTCAAAATCAAAGGTCCACTGCCTTTTTCATTCTGGCAGAAGTGGTTCTCAACTCCAAAAGGTCTTTTGAGTACCAAATCTCAATCCAAAAATCTTCCAAAAAATCATGGGATCAGTTTAAAGTCTTAAAAAGATATCCCAATTTTTACTTTTCTGAGTTTCAAATTATTTTGGTCAAAACACACACACACACACACAAATGATTTTCAGCTTGGAAGACTCGTTTTACGAGGCATTCCGGGTACACACTAACGTCCTTCCCGGCGTGTAACATGACCTCCGAACCCAAATTTCTGATCTCGGGCATTTTTCAAAGTTTTGGCCCTTAAAACAAAAATGGCGTGGCGACTCCGTTCTTTTTCCCGGGTTTTATTTGGTTTTTTTCAAAGAAACGCGAAAAAATCGAATTTCTTCCCGCGAAATGGCGACACATCATCACAGTGGCGACTCCGCTGGGGACAATAAGCTTTTTCTAAAAAAAAAAATGATATTTGGTATATTGGTGGAAACCATTAAACTTCCCGTTATCGCCTCCTAACACGAGTCGGGGATAAATTGTGGTTTAACAATCCCACGTACCGGTATCATTGTTTTCAAAAAAAAAGAGAAAAGCTTTTGAGGGTCAAGCTTCCGTCCCGGCTTTAAAATTCATTTGTTGTGTGTATTGATCTTTGCACATTTTCGTGTTGTTTTGGCCGCCTCGGAAAAAGTCAAAACTTTGACTGTCGGAATAATGTCCCTAACTGTCGGAATTCTTGTGCTTATGTGCTTATGTGTTCATTAAATTTCAAAAAAAAAATTCAAAAAAAAAAGGGATTTTCAAAAAAAAAGAAAATTTTCAAAAAAAATCATGCATCATATTTTTAAGACACATAAAAAAAAAATTCCTATTTTACTCAGAAAGAGAAGATAGACTGCTTGCACACTACGCGCACGTGACCGTACAACTCGCCTTGGCTACGTCCCTAACCCGGGGAAATCCTTGTCGCGGTCCGTTTGGTCTTATTACGCCTCTCGGATGAGCACAGGACTACCCAAACATCCCATGGAGCCTCGTATCGACCATGCACTTGTCCGTGACACACTTTGTCCGAGACCCGGTTGGTTTTTAGTGCAGTGCGTGTCATGCCACTGTACGTGTATAGACCTTTCCTTTCAAGCCTTTGTCGGCATACCGACTCAATGTCTTTCGGGGACCCTAATCGGTCGAAGTTACGCCGGTTTTCCGCCGCGAGACTTTGACCAAGATATTGACCGGCGCCTTGACTTCGGCTCGGCGCACAAATTATACAACGACTCCCGGCATTGACCTTTGAGTCATCAAGGATTAATGATTATTCCATGCCTAATTACGGCTTAGCGACGACAAGTCAAGATCAATTGTGGACGCTTATCGGTCAAATCATGCCGACTTTTCGTCGAGCCCTCGGACATGATCTTGACTTTCGACGTCGGCTTTGTCCGTAATTTACATCGAATGCTCGTTAAGACTCGATTACCCGCCGAGACTTTTAGGATCGTTTTCTTTCGGTCGGTGGGACCCGCTTGCCCTATAGGACCCTCGCCGGGGCATCCGCCACAGGAGGTCGAAATACGAGGTGGAATACGAGGGGCTTATAGACGTAGTGACGGGGCCCGATCCGGGATCCCGAGTAGTTTGCGAAAAAGAAGAGCAATCTTTTCCAACCGATTAGGTTAATAAAACATGTTTTTAAGTAAACGTGAACAAATAATCGCATGTTGCATGAGCCTAAAGCCCAAAACACCTACCCTCCTTCCGTTCCCGGACATACGAACCTTCGTGTCCTTTCCCCGCGGCTCCTCACAAAGCTTGGTTTTCGGGCGCCGGGTCATCGTTTGATTAGTTGGGAAGAGTCAAGCGCGTCATCGGCTTCACCGTTTGTTCCGACTCCGGGTTTGAGAATGTCGCATCGGCCCGGAAATGATGGGGACCACATTGCTCCGTCCTCCAAAATCCCTCGAGACAGACCCGATGTGGATCCAGTTGGTAGAACAGATGAGACTTCGACATGAGGCTCAAATTAGCGACCTTACGGGGTTGTCGCAAGTCATGGTTTGACTATCGGTCTCAATTCCGATGGCACTTTTACCGCAAAGAAGGAAGAGGGTTCTCCTCCTCTTCTTAATCGTCCGGATACATCGAGATGCTACCCCAAGATTCCTATGTTTCCACCGCCGGGACCCACGCCCGTCGACTTACGGGGCAAGCTGGCCCCCAAACCGATCGGGGACGAAAGAGTTCGGTATGCTTGTCGGTTGTCCCCTCTCTAAGTGATGATCCCACAAATATCGGCTGAGTGATGAAAATCGAGGAACAATTGAAGAAATATGGTCAGCCATCAAAGCCCTGGAAGAACGCCGGAAACGAGACGGCGGGCACGGATTGAAGAGGCCACACGCCACTTCGGGACCTTAACAATATCCCAAGCGGCGGGGCTACCCTGAAGGACAAACATATGCCCGTTCCCGGGACCTCAATATCTCTCATTATCCGGCGGAGTCCAATCACTCGCTACCGAGATGAGCCAGCAGCGAGATCCCCGAACCAGGTTCCACACAAAGTCATTCCCGGCACCGCTCAACACGAGGTCCCAAATCCGCCGCGGCCATAGAACACATTTGGTGGGATATTTGTGGCTTATCCCGATTGCCTTGAAAGGGATTATCGGGGTGGATACACGAGGACCGCCCTCCTAAGAAAAAGAAAATTTCCTCCCGGCAAAAATTGAAGGAGAGATTCGAGGCCGGTGATAACGGTGTGGGAACGCTCGGGGAGCCATCAGGGGATTTGATTATTATGTACTCTACTCCGGTCGGTCTTCCCCAAAGCAAAAAGGGGTAAAAGAAGCGAGAAAAGCCTTGCCAACGACGGAATTGAGACTTTCGGACGCGAGAATCGTGGACTGGGTAACTCTGCGCCAATGGAAATCTATCCCCGCGGGAGCAGCGAATTCGGTTTGACCCGGCTCAGAGTGCACCGACAAAGAAAGACCAACGCCAGGTTTGGCGCTCCCACTCAATCAACATGTTATTGGAGATGGCAACCGCCACAAAAGGCCTCGGTATAACCCGGAGGCTTCGGCAAAGGCTCTACCTCGCAAGAAAAAGCACGAAGTGGCGGTTTAATGACTCTCTATCCCGAGACAAGGACCAAATCTATGATCCTCACCTATATGGGAGTATGATCACCTTCTGCGATGAAGATTTGCCAAGAGATGTCTCCCAACACAATGAAGCTTTGTACATCACTATTCGGCTCAACACCATATCACTCCCAGGGTATTAGTGGACAATGGATCATCGGTAAACGTCCTTCCCCTCGGCATGATGAGGGCCCTCATATAAATGAAAGGCGTATGATCCCATCTACCCGTGACCGTCAAGGCCTACGACGGTTCGTCTCGTCCCATTACAGGGACGGTGACTCTGGAACTGCGGTTTGAAACCCAAATGGTGCCAACGAAATTCCATGTAATGGATATCCCATCAGAGTTCACGACCCTACTAGGACGCCCTTGGTTGCATCACATGAAAGCCGTAGCTTCCACTCTCCACCAATGCGTCAAATTCATCAGCGGCGGGAGACCTTGAAGTCATAAGGGGTGACAATTTCCTCATAGGGAACGAAGGCGAAACAATAGCCAAGAATGCCCGCGATCAAACAGGGGCTACATCCTTGAGGCAAGTCTCGCCGGCATCCTTTGGAATCCGGCGATGCCAACTATGTCAACACGCTCAAGCGAGCGAGACTCAGAAGAAGTTCGATTCATCAAATTTAATTGTCATTTCCAACACTTGGAGGCGTCTTGGAAGGAAACATTGAACGCCGCCATGATACGGGCACACAAGTCTCCGGTCCTCAATCACGGATTTGTCGGCATTCTTCAAACCCGTTCTTTGGCCTCGCCGAGCGAGAGATTTTCATGATAAAGATCGACAAGCATCGTCATACTCGGCTCGAATCTATGAACGTCGTGTGGGACGTCCTCCTTCTTGAACTACTGCCAAGCCTTTCCGCTCGAGTATGGGACATGAGATTTTTCTAGCGGCACACCGGCGCAATACGTCCTTACATACTGGATTGAGCGGTCGGATTGTGACGAAATAGAAATCCCGGGAATTGAGGAAGATCCCTACATCCACATGCTCGGCTTTCGGACGCCAAACACAATTGATTCAGTTCGGACAAAGAGATGATAGCAACGGCCGAAGAGGAGGACAGAGGACCATGCCTTTCCCGAGTTGTGAGGCCACCGGCAAGCGATGCCGCTAAAGAATTGGGAAACTCTCTCGGGCCCGTCCGCGACCAAAGAAGAAATGATCACCAAGCTTGGATTGGTCCCCCGTCCTTTCGTGTCAACCTTTGTAAAGTCCTCAGGAGTCTCTCATTGTTGAGTTTGAGTCTCTCGAGTCGTCCAGATGGCCTCACGCACGAAGACTACGAAATTGTAGCGAACGTTGTATTCCCTCTTATTCTTGATGAAATGATGAACCTTTACGAGTATCCCTTAATTGCCACTTTAACTAATGATGAATTAACTAATAATCTAAAAACAGGTTAATAACGATTCACTAGATGAAGAAGCGAGACACATTAAATGAACAATATATCAAAGAAATCTTTAAAGCGAGGTTGTCAGGAAGAGGAAAATCGAGCCCAGCTGCCGAAGAGATTTTGACGAGTGTGAATTTGGGAGGAGCTGCGGAAGAGCCTAAAGAGCCCTTGATTGGTAGTTTCTTCGAAGGGACTGAAAGGGATGCCACTAATTGAGTTGCTAAAAGAATTCGTGGATGTGTTCGCATGGTCCTATAAAGATATGCAGGCCTCGATCCTTCCATAGTTGAGCACCGAATACCGCTCGACCCGGAAGTCAAGCCGGTAAAGCGAAGCTAAGAAGAATTAAGCCGAATGGTCCCTACAAGTGAAAGAGGAGATAGAAAAGATGCTCGGGGGCGGGTTCATCGGGGTCATTGAATACCCTACGTGGCTTTCCAACATAGTAACGGTGACGAAGGCCAACGGAAAGATCCGGTCTTTGCGTAGACTTCGAGAGACTTGAACAAAGCCGGTCAAAAGACGATTTCCCCACTTGCCAAACATCGACATTTTGGTAGATTCCACGGCCAACCATGAAGTTAAATCCTTCGTCGACGGTTTTGCCGGCTACAACCAAATCAAAATGGCGAGAAGAGGATCAAGTCAAAACGGCCTTCACAACCCCTTGGGGCACCTCTTGCTACACGGTCATGCCGTTCGGACTAAAGAATGCTTTGGGGCTACGTACCGGAAGGCGGCTACGGCTACTGTTCCATGACATGATCCACAAAGAAATTGAGGTCTATGTGGACGACATGATAATACATTCCGAGAGGATCGAGATGGCGGCACTTTGTTGATTTGAGAAAATTCTTCGGCCGCCTCAGAGACCACGGCATGAGGCCCAGAATCCCGGCCAAGTGCACCTTCGGTGTAAGACGAGGTAAGGTGCTAGGATATATGGTGACGAACGGGGAATCGAAGTAGATCCCCGAGAAAATCAAGGCGATAGTTGAAATGAAGCCGCCCGGACAACGCGACGAAGTGAAATCCTTTATGGGAAGGCGCAATACATAAGCCGCTTTGTAAATCGGTGACCTCGATCTGCGAGCCGATCTTCAAGTTGATGAAGAAAAATGCCTACATAGAATGGACCCCGAGAATGTCGGCTTGCCTTTGAACGGATCAAGGCATACCTTGTGAATCCTCCGATTCTCTGCCCACCACATCGGCAAAAGCCACTCTTGCTATATCTAAGCTGTCACGGATACGGCAATTGGGGCTATGCTAGCTCAAGAGAAGAAAGATTCCAAAGTCGAAAACGCCATCTATTTCGTAGCGAAAGCTCCAAGGAAGCGAACTCAATTACTGCTTGCGAGAAGACTTGCGCGAGGTTTGGTGCAGGTAGTGGGAAAGTTGAAACACTACATGCGGTCTCACCCGATACATCTTGTCTCAAGGATAGACCCCATCAAATATACGTTCGACAAGCCTTCCATCTCCATGAGGTTGGCAAAATGGTCGTTCTTTTTGGCCGAATATGACATCACTTATGTTTCAAGGAAATGTGTAAAAGGACGCATAATGGCGGAACATTTGGCCGATTTCCCAAGTGATGAGTCAGAGGACACGAACCTCAATTTCCCGATGATGGAATCTTCGCTCTAGAAGGAGAAAATCGGCAGCAACTCTTCTTCGACGGGGCATCAAACAAAAGGGGAATGGAATAGGAATGCTTACAGTCGATCCCTCTTGTGAACACACCCCCACATGCGGTAAATTTGAACCGAAGTCACCAACAATGACTGCTTGAATATGAAGCTTGCATAGCCGGGTTGGAAGCCGCCCTTGAAAGAAATATCAAGGAATTGGAGGTGTATGGTGACTCTGCCCTCATCAATCCAATCAGGTCTCTAACAAATGGAAGACCGTGGATCCGGGTTTGCGAAGTATCATACTTACATGGAAGAACTAGTGGCTCAATTCAAAGAAATCGGCTTTCATTACTTGCCCGAGATCGAAACGAGGTTCGCGAGATGCTGCAGCTACGCTAGCCTCTCTCGTTGAAATACTGAAGGGAAGTCAGTCAAACCATTCGAGTCGGTAGAAGAGAAAATCCCGCTTATTGCTTTGAAATCGAAGCGAAGCCGGCCAATGATCCACTGGTACACTCAGTCTACCGGTGCACGAAGGATGGCGAGGCCCCTTTCAAAAATGAAGATGGGGAATATAAAGAAGGAATTAAAGCGAAAAGTCTCTCGGCCACAGAGCGGCTCGCCTCCCATTATGTTCTTTTGGGCAATATGCTATACAAGAAGCGTTATCAAGGCCCCCTCTGCGATGTATCGGCAAACAAGAGGCTACCGAACTCATGAAAGAAATACGTGGTGGTACTGCGGCCCTCACATGAATGCTCGAGCTACGATGCAAATCATGCGAGAATGGGGTACTTTTGGATCTCCATGGAAACCGGCTGCATCCGGTTCGTCAAAAGGCTGCGACAAATGCCGGCGATACTCCAATCTTAATCACTTGCCTCCTCACGAGTTATCTTTGCGTAATGACCCCCTTGGCCTTTCGTCACTTGGGAATTGATGTCATAGGCAAAATCACGCCATCGGGCGATGCGGCCACGAATTCGTCTGGTAGGCGTGGATTATTTCACCGAAGTGGGTTGAAGCCAAGTCCTACAAAATCCTCAACTCAAGGAAAGTAGCCCTCTTCATCAAAGAGAACATCATATGCGAGATACGGGTTGCCGGCGAAATCATTTCGAGATAATGGATCCCACTTCGAAGGGAATGTGAAAAGCTGGCGAGAATTCGAATAACCCGTCACAAGTCATCTCCTTACGGGCCCCAAACCAGCGGAGCCGTCGAAGCGGCAAACAAGACTCTGGAAAATATCATCAGGAAAATGGGCTGTCAAGGCGAGAGATTGGCCGAAGTTACACCTGGCACTGCGGGGCTCTGAGACATCGATCGGTCGAACGGCAAGCGGGAAACACCGTTTGCCCTCACATACGGAATGGAAGACGTGCTCCCAATCGAGTGGAAATCCCCTCGCTCAGTATACTTCTTGGAAAACCGGATCAACGAGGTCGAATGGCTCCGAGTCGCCATGATGAATTGGCCTACTAGATGAACGCCGGCGAAGGCCATGGAACACATCCGAGCCTACGGAAGAATGGCGAGCCTTCGACAAGAAAGTAAAGCATCGGGAGATCCGAGAAGGTGATCTCGTTTTGAAAGAAAAGCCCCGGTCCGTATCAACCCCCTCGGCAAATGGGAGCTGTATGCAGGTCGGGCCATACGTCGTCCGAGAAGATCTTCTCAGGAGGAGCCATGCAACTTGCGGACCTCGACGGGAATCCCTTTGTACACCCGGTGAATGGTGACAAGGCTGCGCGAGATACTACGCGTAAAAACAAAAAAAAGAAGTCAAAAAAAAAGAGTGCTAAAAGAGTAATACCCGACTAGGTTGAAAACCCGAAGGGCGGCCTAGGTAAAAAACGAGGGTTGCACCAAAAAAAAAAAAAAAAAAACAACAAAAAAAAACAAAAAAAAAAAAAAACAAAAAAAAAAAACAAAAAAAAAACAAAAAAAAAAAAAAAAACAAAAAAAAACAAAAAAATCGGGTTGAACTACGAAGACTGAGCTCCTCAAAATGAGGGGAACGTGGCGGCGGAAACGGTTCGGTCTAAAACACAAATAAAAGTCATACTTTGACATCAATACAATTGATCGAGACCATGAAAGCGTCTCGAAAAACTCTAAAGCAATTCAAATATTCATTACAAATTAAAAGCTCTTTGATGAGTCTAAGCGATTCATTCCTACAGCGGCAACTTTGCTAAAAGAAACTAAGATACATAATCAAACTAATGTGTACGCCATGACAAGAAAGGGATACTCGAAAACCTCGAGTCACTCCAAGCCACTCGTGCTTGGCCTCTCCCCTCTTCTTCCCCCTTCGAGTCTTCTTCTTCGAGCGGAAAAATGTCGGTACTCCTCCTACAAGCTACGGTATAGGAACATGATCTATCAAACCGGCCTCTGTCGGGGCCTTAGTAGCCCTAGCGTCATCTCTCATCTCCTGTAGCCTAGGCGGTAGCATAGGAGCCCTCCTCTCCTGTCTCTTGACGTAAGCCTCATAGTCGGTCACGGCGTCTCCGCTCTGTCATGAGGGTTGGCCCTCGCCTCGGCCCTCCTCCTCTCGAAGCAGTCGGGTCCTCCGCGCCCACAATGGCCTCACGCCGTCTCAAAATAGCCACTGAGTCTCTCCCGGATGCCTCTCATACCAATCCAGGTGCAGTGGTCAAGAACACGGTCTTGGGCCTTTGAGAATAACAGGAGGAAAGGCATCATACCTCCATGCTCGGGAAAGAAATGGAAACAACGAAGGGATCATCCATAGAAGCGGGAGCCACCACCCTGGTGGCTATATCATCAAAGCCCTCGAAAGGAACTGCTCCAAGCCAAATTGTCTCGGAACTAAAGCGGAATGTAGAAAATTTGGGTAGAGAAAGCCCGGAAGTATAACCACATGGGACCCGTCTGAAGCACTCTGCCCGAGTCTCCACCCGCCAACAAGGCGCGACCATCGATATCCTACATGCGGAGACCGGCCATCAACGCTCCATGAGCCACGATCATCGAAATCCACGTGACCCCCTCTGGCAAATGTCGAGGCTTGATCATATCGGGAGGTTTCCCGAAGAACCCCAAACGCTCCATCGGCCACGGGGTCAAGAGGAGCGGGCGCCCCGTGCATATACCGTCTTCCGTGCCGGACCTATCAAGAGCATGAAAAGTCTCTCCCGAAAATCAAAGGAACGACATCTACGCCGGGCGACGGTGAGCAGCTGACATCTAGCGAGAGATCGATGACGGATCCCAAAGGAATAGACCATGAACGGGGTGCCAAACATACAAAGTGCAAAGGCATCCCAATAGGCATCATCCACGAGCCTAGGCCCCTAAACCTATCGGGAAGGCGGAAATATCAAAATGATCGGGACCGCGGATCATACCTTGCGCTTCCTCAGGGAAAGATGAAGGAGGACGCACAATCTGTCAACAAAAGAAGCCCCTCAGGGCAAAGGAACCGCTATCTCTTCCACCTCCGGACCTCAAGCAAGGCCCGAAATTCTTCGACAGTCGGAACAATCTCGTTGAAGGAAAGGCAAAAGACATGCCTTCTAGTGTCCCAAAATGAGGAAGAAGCCCTCAAAAGCTCATAGTCGGAATCAATTCCTTGAGAGACCATAAGCACTTCACCTTGTACCTTTCTTGAAGAAGGACCTCCTCTCATGCATAATCTCCCGGGACCAATCCTTGAACTTGTTGAAGAATGACATTTGGGATTCTTGGGACAATTTTGATGGAGCTTTTCTAAGGTTTTCCATGGTTTTTCTCTCTTTCTCCCCGAAAATGACTGTTTTGAATTTGGAGGTTGAAGAGGATATTTGAATTTGAAATAAAGTGAGACCGAGATCTGAAGAAGCAAAATTAAAGGACAATGTCGGATGCGGGACTCCTCACGCGCGGATGAGATTGTTTTCCATCGAGAAAAATCTGCAACGAGTCCAAGTTTGCTACACCAAAAGAGGAATATTCCGTCCGGTTGCTCGAAACACTGTGCAAAAAAAACCTCCCCAAACCAGTCCATATACCAAACACCCTTGCAAAAAAAAAAAAAAAAAACCAAGGCTCATGCAACACTTGCATTCATACTGCATTGCATTCATAAAATAAAATCCTAAATTATTACATTCCAAAAAAAAAGAGTATGCAAAAAAAAAAACAAACAAACATCAATAAAATCCTAAATTATTACAAATCTCAATCTCAAATCTCAAAAAAAAAAAAAATCAATCGGAGTCTCTAGCGCCCGATGTACGCCCCGGCCCCTCTTGCGACTCGGGCCGCCTCCTCGGGAGCCACGAAAATCTCGGGCTCGAGAATCGTCCTCGTCTCGAGAAAGAGGCTCGTCGGGACCAGCCGGCACGCTACGATAGGGCAAGCCGAGATCTGCGAAAAAATCGTATCCGAAGGTGAAGGCGTCGGACTCACGGACGTACGAAGACGACCCGCCATCTTTGCCATACGTGTCCACTGCCGTGTGGATCCCGAGAATGACGTGATCCGAAGCGGCACCGCGCGAGGGATCAAGGAGAGGAGACAGAGGAGTCTACGAGAAGTCTACGAGCGAATAGGGAAGCCTCCGTCGACGGGCGCCGGCCGCGTGGTCGCCTCGCTCTAGCTGAGGAGCCCATGGCGACCATCCTCTGATGAATCTCTTGGCTCAGATCACTTGCTTCGTCGGCTTCTCGGCGACCACCTCCAGCGCACAAAAGCAAAAGCGTCAAAAGGAAGTGATGCTAAAGATGATGAAACAAAAGAAAGAAAAGAAGGGGAAAAGGTGAAGCCGTACCTTCGTACCGGACGAGGCGGAAAGCTCGTGGAAGCCGCTCGAGTGAGGGATCTGCACCTGATCGGACCCCGTCCTGGATATATGAAAAATCCGTCAGGAAGTGCCGCGGGATCCCAAGCCCTCTACATCCGGAACACAGGCATCCTCGGCCTCCTCAGACGAATGTCGCATATAGCTCGATCGCCACGAAATCAGAAATCTTGTTGGCTCGGTAATCATCCCAGGTCACGGACCGATCACTCGGAGTGCATCATATCGAGGCGGGAGGCTCCACCGGTGTCCTCAGGCGAGTTCACGCCATCTTTGGCGCGTCACCCTCTCTCCCGGATAATATGCATCGCAGAGTCGGACCTCTCTCGAAAATCCTCCACGGCGGTAAAACGTAAGACCGAGTGCCCGAGAAAGATAACGGATCCAAGTATCTTTCATGAAAATCATCCGGCGGTAAAACGTAAGGCCAAGGTGCCTAGGAAAGATAACGGATCCCAGTATCTTTCATCAAAATCATTCCGGCGATCGAACGTAAGACCGATCTTCTAGAGAAAGATAACGAGATCTCGTATCTTTCATCAAAATCATCCTCCGGCGATCGAAGCGTAAGACCGATTTTCGAGAAAGATAACGAGATCCCGTATCTTTCATCAAAATCATTCAGCTGATAGAAAAGCGTAAGACCGAGTGCCCAAAGAAAGATAACGAGATCCAGTATCTTTCATCAAAATCCTTCCGTGGTAAACGTAAGGCCGAGTGCCTAGAGAAAGATAACGAGATCAGTATCTTTCATCAAAATCCTTCCGGCGTGATAAAGCGTAAGACCGATTTCCCGAGAAAGATAACGGATCCCGTATCTTTCATCAAAATCATTCCGGCGGTAAAATGTAAGACCGAGTGCCGAGAAAGATAACGGATCCAGTATCTTTCATCAAAATTATTCCGGCGGTAAAACGTAAGGCCGAGTGCCCCGAGAAAGATAACGGATCCATTATCTTTCATCAAAATCATCCCGGCAGTCAAACGTAAGACCGAGTGCCCGAGAAGATAACGGATCCGTATCTTTCATCAAAATCCTTCGGCGGTCGAACGTAAGGCCGAGTGCCCGAGAAAGATAACGGATCCGGTATCTTTCATGAAAATCCTTCGGTGATCAAAGCGTAAGACCGAGTGCCCCGAGAAAGATAACGGATCCCGTATCTTTCATCAAAATCCTTCCCGGAGTCAAGCGTAAGACCGAGTGCCCCGAGAAAGATAACGGATCCCGTATCTTTCATCAAAATCCTCCGGCGGTCAAACGTAAGGCCAAGGTGCCCGAGAAAGATAACGGATCCGTATCTTTCATCAAAATCCTTCCCGGAGATCAAAGCGTAAGACCGAGTGCCCGAGAAAGATAGCAGTTCCGTATCTTTCATCAAAATCCTTCCGGCGATCGGACGTAAGAGCGAGTGCCCCGAGAAGATAACGGATCCGTATCTTTCATCAAAATCCTTCCGTGGTCAAACGTAAGACCAGAGTGCCCCGAGAAAGATAACGGATCCGTATCTTTCATCAAAATCCTTCCCGGCGGTCAAACGTAAGACCGAGTGCCACGAGAAAGATAACGGATCCCGTATCTTTCATCAAAATCCTTCGGCCGGTCGAAAGCGTAAGGCCAGAGTGCCCCGAGAAAGATAACGGATCCGTATCTTTCATCAAAAATCCTTCCCGGCGATCAACGTAAGACCGATTTCCACGAGAAAGATAACGAGATCCCGTATCTTTCATCAAAATCATCAACGGCGGTCAAACGTAAGACCGATTTCCCAGGACGAATACGTCACGATTTTCCCCAGCCAGGCTAACGAAATCCCAGCCAAAGTTAACGGAATCCCAAAAGCCGAGGCGAAATCTCGAGTAGAACTCGGAACTACGAAAGGGCTTGATTCCCACTAGGGATACGTGGTAGCCTATCATTAGGTCAGCCCTCGACCAAAGCGGTCGCCCTCTCCTTGACGGGACAGAAGTCCACTTAGAAAGGCCATTTCAAATTAAGATCAGGCGCCTAAAGCCATCATCATCAAGTCAGGCGCCTAAAAGCCATCATCATCAAGGTTCGAGGCACCTAAACGCCATCATTATCAAGGTTCGAGGCACCTAAACGCCATCTCCAAGGTTCGAGGCACCTAAAACGCCATCTCGAGGTTTGAGGCACCTAGACGCTATCACTAGGAAAGCGATAAATCGCAATCATCCCAGCGAGAGACCGAAAATGGTCATTCCTATCCCCAGTAGAGCGGATAACCATCGGACCAAAAATGGTCATCTCTTATCCCAGCGAGTTTCTTTCCGGCCATTGCTTGCGAACTTCGTTAATCGAGGTTCGAGGCACCTAAAACGCCGTCATCTCTGCAGGGTCGAGCCCGAACTACACAGCAGCTTGATTCCCATTCGGGATACGTAGGTAGCCTATCGCTAGGTTCGGCCACCCGATCACTCGATCATCCGGCCAAATATGGAGCCTTACTCTTATCGACGACCAGCTTCCTTCGAAAGCGCCGTCGCCGAGGGGCTGCTGTAAGTGCTCCAATTTGAGCTTGTTAGAATTTTCGTTAGAAAATTAACGAAAGTTATAACATTTCTAACAATTCCTAACAATCCTAACTTTTCTAACAAAGTGAGGGTAAAATGGGCATTGTTATTTAAGGTTAAACCTCAAAAAGAATCTCAAAAAGTAAAACAAAAGGAATAAAACCACAAATAGAAATGGTGGGAACAATAAGCTGTTTGTTAATTTGAAATTTCAAAAGAAATATTCCTCTTGTCAAATTTGGAGCCGCATTTAATGAACGAGTGCACGCGAAGGGTCCTATCCGCGCGGATAAGTATGTCATTTCCGAGGGCTATAAATTGAGCCCTCCGAGTCCACAAAAATAAAGAGGAAACAACACCCAATTGCACCGAACCTCTGGCGAAATATAGAGAGAAAACGGTGAGAATTCTTCAAGAATTGTCACCATTTTCTCTCAATCTTTCCCAACTCACACTCATCCACTCACTCTCATATTTAAGCCTTAAACACTCATACACTCAAGCCAAAAACTCAAGAACACAAGGAAGATTGGTAAACCCTCCTTTTCCTTACCCTAAACTCCAACCATGCATGCATTTGCAAACTACAAAATGTAGTTCTTTCATCTTCTTGCTTTAGATCTAAGAAGATCACCATGGAAGACCATCTTCATGGATGATCTTCTACAAAAGATCAAAATTATTTTCAAGTTCTCTTACTTTCTTGCAAAGAAAACTCATTTTCAAAACCCTAAAAACCATTTTCAAGCATCAAATCTCATTTTCAAAGGATAAAAATCCCTTCCCAAGCAAATGAAATGCTTAGTCCTAATGTACCCCAAGGATGGTTTTGGTATAGTTGATTCACCACTAAAATGTCAAGTGATCACTAACCAAAACCTAGGGAAATGGGGACAAGCATGGATGCAAAACCCCCCTTAAAATCATATTTTCTCTCTTGGGAAGTTGCTGTCCAGTAGCAATTTTCCCAGACCTCAGTCCATTGTCTTAATTTTTGGGCACAGATAAATGTGGAATTTGGTGTTGACTACAAAACACTTTTTGTAGCCAACATCCAGATCTTTCCATACATATTTTTACTTTATTTTTTGGGTGAGTAAAACTCCTCTTTTAAAATTTTCTTTCAGAGGCTAGTTCATCAGCTTCTGGGAATCCAGATCTCATATCTGAGGTTTCCAGAAGGTTTTGACCCCTCAACTCTTCTCCAAAATGGAAAATTCCTTCGCACAAATTTTATTTAAGGTGTCTGGAACAACTTTCATTCTCTGAGTTTATCCAGATTATGAAGTTTTAAGACCCTTGAATCCATTTCAAAATCAAGGTCCACTGTCTTTTTCATTCTGGCAGAAATGGCTCTCAACTTCAAAAGGTCTTTTGAGTACCAAATCTCAATCCAAAAATCTTCCAAAAAATCATGGGATCAGTTTAAAGTCTTGAAAAGATATCCCAATTTTTACTTTTCTGAGTTTCAAAGTATTTTGGCCAAAACACACACACACACACACACAAATGATTTTCAGCTTGGAAGACTCGTTTCACGAGGCATTCCGGAGTGCACACTAACGTCCTTCCCGGCGTGTAACATGACCTCCGAACCTAAATCTCTGATCTCGGGCTTTTTCAAAGTTTTGGCCCTCAAAATTAAAATGGCGTGGCGACTCCGTTTCGTTGATTTTTCAAATAAAAATGGGAAAATTTTCGGATACACATCATCACACTTGGCCTTATCATGATAACGACATGCAAGACGCACGGATCGAGAGCCGAGGAGATACAATTCCCACAATTGACCAGTACACACGAGAGACTTCTAGAAACGGATGTAAGCAATGACCAAGGCGGCTACTTTATCAACGAGACGAGAGGGAATCATCTTTTTAAAGAAAAGCCAAAAGTTTGACAGTTTTTTGTAAATAGTGGGAATCTACTTTATGTTAGTGGACGTTTGCTTTTAGAAAAGTTTTAGTCAAAAATTAGGTAACCGGTGGCTTTTAGAAAAGTTTTTTTGTTTTTAGTCAAAGATTAGGTAACTTAGGTGATAATCTTGATTCTTTAAGTTGATTGTTTAAAGGGCTATAAAAACCCTCCTCTTCATTTGTAAATACGAGCGAAAAAACTGAGAAATAAGAATCCTTTGCGTTCATTTAACTCATGGCAGCTTAAACACCCTTCCGACCTCTTAGTCCTACTACTTACTTTCCTTTAAACACCTTCTGCACTTCATATTAGAGCCCTTACATAAAAAAAAAAAAAAAAGAGTGTTTTTAGTTCATTTGTAAAACCTACAGTGTGACCTCTTTACGCATTATCTCCTCCCTCAACCACCTTGTAAATACGCGTATTATTCTCCTTCTTTCCAACATTATAATTATGTGTTCTTGTAGCATAATTATTATAATTAAATTACTTTAGCAAAAAATTTGTAATTAATATAGTGGTTTAACGAAAATTCAAAAAAATCCGCCATACCCCTTTATATATATATATATATATATATATATATATATATATATATATATATATATATAACATAGAAAAACCATTTTTATTGAGTTTTTTTCCTTAAATTTAAAGTGATGGAACATAAAGATTGCAACAAACTAAAAAACTACATAAAAAAAAAATATTCCAGGATACGCTATACTCCTCCCGGGTCAATGAAAGAGTCGGTAAATTTGTCCAGACACGCAAAATAAGAAATGTGATGTAGGAAAGAGAAAAAGTTTAAATGTTGTGAGTATGAAAAATTAAATAGGAGAGAGAATGAGTGGGAGGTGATGTAAGAAAGATAATGTTGTGAGTGTAAAAAGTAAAGTAGGAGAGAGAATGAGTGGAGAGAATAGTGATTTAAGGTTTCCTTTTTGGGAAAGTGGCTTTTTAAATGGGACGCCCAAAAAGGAAATAAATGGCTCTTTATTTAGGACGGAGTATTTTTTTGTGTGTATATATATATATACATATACCTTTAACAATTTTAATAATGAGTTCCACTTAAATTTTTAAAGTCATATTAATTGAAATTTTATTAAATGTTATGAAATTAAAATTTTCTTGATAATAGTGAATTTTCTATAATTTGTAATTTACTCTCAATTGACTTGAAAAATCAAAAAATGAAATTTTTCTGTAGTTATTTATTAAAAAGTAATATAAAAACAATTTTTCTCTAAGGGAAAAACAAGGTTTTGTAGAGATATAAAACTAACAATTTTATTATTAAAAAAGTTTAAATTGAGAAATTATAGTATAACAAACAATTTTAATAGCATAACTAACAATTTTAAATAGTCCCCATTTGATTTCTCTTTTTTAAAACGTCCCCAATTTTTTTTTTTTTTTTTTTATGATGTCTCGAGCCGGTAGGCGAGTAGAGGATCGAATTTTTCTCAAATAATCCTTTTTACTTTTTATTTACCAAAATAACTCCTTGTTCAAACTATTGCCCAAAATGTCCATTTTTTTTGAAACTCGCTACTGCCCAGGTGTGGCGAGTTTGATTAGGGTTTGTCAAAACTCGCTACAGTAGCGAGTTTAGGGTAATTAAGTTTGGCCGTTTGAAAATTAATTAGGGCATTTAATTAATCTAAACTCGCTACACGGTGTAGCGAGTTTTGACAAACCCTAACTTTTTTTTCTTAATTCTCTTCTCTTTCTTTCTTTCTTTCTTTCTATATATATATTATATATATATATATATATATATATATATATATATATATATATATATATATATATATATATTATTTATATATATATATATATATATATATAAAATAATAAATAAGAAAGAGGAAGTCCTTTAAAGATCCCCTCTCTCACTACACGGTGTAGCAGAGTTTAGGTTAATTAAATGCCTAATTAATTTACTAAAGCGGCTAAGAAATTTAATTTACCTAAACTAGCTTCACGCAAGTGTAGCATGAGATTTTAACAGTTCCAAGTTCCAAAGCTCGCTACACGGTTGTAGCGATTTTCAAATGGACCCATTGGGCAATAGTTTGAACAGGTGGAGTCGTTTTGGTAAAATAAAAAAAAAGTAAAAAAAAGGATTATTTGAGAAAAAAATTCAGAGGGGATCGGGAAACTCTAGTGTTAATCAAGAGTGAAACATGCTTTATACACACATTTGAAGTCAATTCTTTAGAAATATTTTATTTTATGATGTCCTAAAAAATATAAATAGAGAGTAAAATGGATGGTTTCAATTTACGAATGAGCCATTTTTTAATTAATAAAATCCAATTTTCTAATATTTTTCAATTTGTGACGGATGAGAGTGTTTAGATTATGCAATTTTGTTCATATAGGAATTTACACAATATAATCTCCCAAACTTATCAATTTTACCTTATAAGAAAAGAAATATTTCATCTAATCCCTTATAATCCCTAGCTTGATAATTACACTCTCTTTCTCATTTTACCTAATTTCACTCTCTTTATCAATTTACTTCCTCTCAAACCCGCATGTCCCGCCTTAGGTCAGCTCCCTCCCAATCTTCTCTGATCAACCTTTCAGGCAACATTGACCTCTAGCGATTTTTTTTACGTAGACGACCTCTCCAGAGCGACCAAGCAAGCTGAGAACTTAATTTATTAGTAAGTTCTCGGTTAGTCAACTAAATGACTAATAACACGATTAACTCTGGCGACCAAGGCCTAATGAGAATTTAACTTATTAAGTAAGTTCTTAGTTATCTCAACTAATAACCACGATCAACTCCGACGACCACCAACTCGCTGCGAAAGGACAAAAAATTGAGAACTTATCAATAAGTTCTCAGTTTAGTCAACTATACTACTAAAAACACGATCAACTCCGGCGACCAAACAGGCGGGGGTTATCAGCTAAGCTACTCAAGAACCACGATCAACTCCGGTGACCACCAACTCCGGCGACCAAACAAGCGAGAACTTATCGGTAAGTTACGAGTTGTCTGCTAAACTACTAAGAACACAATCAAATACGGCGACCAAACAACTAAGAACATATCGGTCGGTTCTCAGTTGTCAGCCAAACTACTAAAAAAATATGATCGCCAGTCCGCCCGGCGACCTCTCAGGCGACCAAAACAACTTAGAACTTAACTTATTAGCAAGTTCTCATTTGTCTCCACTAAGAACGCCAATCAAGCTCAGGCGATCACCAACTCCGAACAAATCGATAAGTTCTCGGTTGTCAAACTACAAAAAGCCTACTAAGACCACGATCAACTTCGACAACTACCCGACTCACGGTGACCTTATCACGTGACCAAACAAATGAGAACTTAACTTATCAGGTAAGTTCTAAGTTGTCAACTAAACTACTACTATGAACACGATTAACTCAGGCGACCTGGCTTTCCAACTCCGACGACCAGAGCAATTTGAAAACTAACTTATTAGTGGCATTTCTCGGTTGTCTCCGCTAAGAACACTGATCGCTCCGGAGCCAATCACCAAGCTTCGGCGACCAAACGGCGAGAACTTATCGGTAAGTTCCTCGGGTTGTTACAACTAAACTACTAAGAACACAATCAAACTCAGGCGACCAAACAACTAAGAACTTAACTTATCGGTAAGTTCTCAGGTTGTCAAACTAAACTACTAAGAACCACAGGAATAACTCAGGCGACCGCTAACTCCTTGAATGTATTTATTAGTGATATTAGCGTGTCAAACTGAATAGGGCATTCTTTTGGAGATATAGTAAGTGATTATTGCTAAATAATATCACTTTGACAAGTGAGAACATGAATGTTTCCTTCCTAGATGACATAAAGTCTAATAAACTAATCGTAATTAATAGTTAATTGTGCAATAAAGGATTTTTGTGCGATGGTGAAAATACGAGTTAATCTTTATGTTAAGCTTCGTTACTCGGTGATAATAATCGATTACAGTTTGTTTCTAAACCCATGTTGCACTATTACTGAGAGGAAAATGACATGTTTGTTTTGAGACTAGTTGTGTAGGCACCCCACAAAAAATGGTGAAGTCAAAATGTAAATACTAGAGTACATTTAAGGAAGTTGCCCAGGGCCTTGCGTTTTCAGAAACTCATCTTCACTTTAAAATTTTGGGGGATAGTTCTTCTTAATAGTTGCACACTGTTTGATCGCACACCTTGACACCTCTTGAATTTCAATTGTAAGACTCCTTATGAAATGTTATATGGGAAGGCTCCGCATGAATATATTCTTACATAGGACCCCTTGGTTTGCTTGTGTTATGTCTATCGTCAGAGTCCGAATCTACCCAAAAATAAATGTTCTTCTCGGAGTGTCATTGTATGTTCACTTAGTTATCACTTATGGAAAGAAAGGTTGGAGGGTGTTTCATTTAGAAAACGAATAAAGGAGGTATTTTTTTTCTAGAGATGTTATCTTATATGAGATTGATTTTCCATATATGTCTTCTAAAATTGAAATGTAGATCTAGCTTTAAACCTGTAGTGCAATTTTTATGATGGTGATGTTGTTCGATGCGAGGAAGTTTTACTGCATGCCATATATGGGTCTTAGGGGAGTGAATAATTATTTGAATGTTGCGGGGAACATTGATTTGGTTGCGGGATGTTCGAAGCGAGTCAAAATTCCATTAACTTGAGGCGTAGTACTCATTACGCAACCCTCGCCTTTATCTGCAAGATCACATTTGTCACATAGCGGCTCGCGCTCTAAATTATGTCTACGTGCTGTCACGTTGAAGTAGTCCTCAAAGTACCATAGTGGAGCACTTATGGTTTCTAGGTATTTAAACTCTTGGGACATGGTGAGTGCATGTCGAGATGGAAAGGTGAAATGTTAGATC